>JAUPMG010274442.1:0-19001 GCA_031762675.1 Pachysandra terminalis | reverse complement strand
AATATCATTATTAATAGAAAGAGAGAATATCCATGAATCTTAATACTAAGATTCATATTTGCCAAAAAAATAATAATACCAACAATTAAATCTTAAAATACAAAAAACCTAACAAATACAATAGTATATCGTCGAGGTTTTTCACGAATAATTTTAGTAGGATCAAGTAATTCAAGGTCGGCTTCAAATTTATCAATTTCCCATTTAGCAATAGGATTATCCCCGTAAGATAAATATATATATATACACACTGTAGGTATAGCTAAGGAACAAGGAAGTAGGAAAGGTTTTTTGTTTTTTGTTTTTATTTTTTTGGTAAGTGACAGGGAATTTTTTCTCATCGCGTGATCCCACCTGGCAATTGCAAGAAACTCTAAAATTGGTCCGATTTCAGTAGACCTTTTACTTTCATTATTATTATTATTATTATTATTATTTTTTTTTTTTTTTTGAGTAGGAAAACTTCAAAAGTTCTTTCACAATCTTCTGCCGGAACAAAGTAGCTTCATCAGAGTGAAATTTATCACATTTTTCTTTCTTGCTTCAAACTTATCGTTCTCTTCATGCTTTTTGTTGTGTGAGAATTGAAAGCTTGAATACCCAGTGAATTGTATTGTCATGTTCTAAAGTTCTTTTCACTCATGTTAAGTGTGAATTTGCTCATGTTATTGGGATTTTACTGGCTTCAAATCATCTGCAGCATTGTGGAGGTGGACAATCACAGATTTTGTTGTAGGAAATGTTGCAGAAAGCCATTTTTATTATGTGTGGTGTATGACTATTCAAGATTTTACATCCTTTCATTAAAAAAAATAAAAAAATTTGTCGTGTGTATATAAACTTTGCTTACTCATTTGTAACCTTGGTAATTGTGGATGATCCAAATGATAATGCTTGGGCATGACTTCAGTTTAAAAATGAATTTTAAAATCTTCCAATTGCAATAAATTTTCTTTCTATCTCAAGGTCCCACCGTCTTACATGATATTTCAAAATTTATCCGCTAGCAAGAATTTCTCAAACTTGCTGAAATTAACTAATGAATGGGTAAGGAAGATGTATAATGAATTGATGTAAAATAATGAATTAAAAGGAAAGAGATATGGCTGTGGGTGAGGATTTCGATTAGCAATCACAAACTCATACTTTGATGAATGTCTTTAATTAGAGCAGAATTCGTCGTACCCATTCAATCAAGCCAAAGTTGATGACAACATTCTCTCCTGTTATACCCATAACCTATATTTAAATTAACTAAACTATTAATGTACATTACAAGTACAATACCTAATACTTTCAGTGCCATTGGAGCACTGCCTCAAAATGCAACTCCTTGGGAATGCCTGTTCAAAACTGTGATTACAGATGCCAAGAGATGAAACCATTTTTGGGTCTTGTGGCTTTTGCTGCTCAAAGTTGTGTTGGTTTAATTTCTCCTTCAAAAATTTTCTCATGCGACTTTGGGCCTTTCATCTATTCAACCCTGCTAATGGATCCTTGGCTTCACCTCCAATAGGACCACGAACCTAGAGTTTGAGGACGAGGCCAATAGGACAATGGTCACTACCAATTACATCTGGGAGAATGTATGAGTCGTGAACCTTGTCGGCTATGGATTCTGAGACAAGGAAGTAGTCGAGCCGCCAACCTGTATCATATTTCCACTAATAAAATCAGATTTAAGGACACAAAAAGTCATAATATTCTAAGAAGGTTATTTGTCAATACATATACATACATACATATATATATATATATATATGTGTGTGTGTGTGTGTGGTAAATTGCACTTACACCCCTTCAGTTATCTGACACTAGCAGACAGACCCCCCATGTTTTCTGAAATGGCAATGACACCCCTTGAGTTTTGAACTTAATAGCAGAGACACCCCTTCTGTTAAGTAAATGTTATAACCTATGCTCATGTCAGCCAAAATAATTGATACTAAGACGATTGTACTCTTTAAAACACAAAATGACCTTTACACCCTTTTCTTAAAAAATTTAATTTCGATTATACCCTTTATCTCTTTCCTCTAGGATTATACCCTTTCTCTCTTTTTACCACCCCACCACCACCCTCACTCCACCACCACCACCACCTCACTACCACCCCACCACCACCACCACCCCACCACACCACCACCTAAGTGTGCATCCCTTGCACACTTAGCTAGTGGTGGTGGTGGGGTGGTGATGGTGGTGGTGGTTGTGGGGTGGTGGTGGTGGTGGCGGTGGTAGTGGTAGTGGTAGTGGTAGGGTGAGGGTGGTACACTCATTAATAATGAATTGTAGCTATAAAATAACATGTCTGTGGGAAAATTACCTTCAGAGAATAATTTGTAGAGCAGTTAGTTTGCAAATGATTGGTAAGGTCTCATACACAGTACGTATCACAAGCAACTTCAGAGAATAGTTTTTAGAGCAGTTGATAAGGTCTCATATGCATGCTTCTTACTTGCTAGTCCATTGCTGGAAGAGACATATGAATGTACCAGTTTTCTTATATTAATCAAAATAATAATAATAATAAATGAAACCGAACATTGACCCAAGTAATTACGACTATATGGGCCAAAAAGAGTGAGGCATACACCAGGTAGAAGAATTGCATAAGTTGAAAATCAGAACCATATAGAGTTAATTTAGGTGTTCCATTTGGGAATATAATTTTAGGGACTACTTTGTGGTTGAGTGTTCTGAATTATGGAGTTAGTTTTCTGTAGTAACTCATTGGAGAGCAGTTCTGAATTTTTCTTCTTTGGTCTCTTTGGGTATTTTGGTATGAGATTGAGAGAAAACCCTTCAATTTTGTAATCTTCACCATTATGGTTGAAGCTTGCCCTATCATGTTTGCCTGTGGATGAAGCCCACTTGTAAGTGAACCTCGTAAATAACCGTGCTATGGTTTCTTCCTTTTATATATTGCCTTACTTCTTTCACCTACTAACTTTTTTGCACAAGTGGCATCAAAGCTTTAGTTAAGAGTTTCGCGAAAGTGGTAAAATAATTGCAAGGCTTGAGGTGAGAAATTCGACAGGAAGATCTAGAACTCCTTCAATGAGACGTACTACTTAAGGAAAGAAAAATAAATAAAAAACTCAGATCTATTAGTTATTTCAAGAAAATATTTGCAGTCTTGGCAGGACTATGCAAGTCTCTGAGGCATGTGAGAGGAACTTAATTTGTATCAACCTCTAATTAGTGATCTTGAAAAGCAGATATAAATTTCAGATCTGCCAAATTTGTTTTGGTTTCAGTCACAACATTAGTTTATGAGAGAACAATTTTCAGGAAGAAGAGAGGTTCCCTCACCAATTGGGGAGTGTGTTTGTCTTCAACGAGTTTCATAGAGTACTAATTTTACCAGGTGGATGACATGTAGGGGCATCAACAGGTAGGTTCAGATTCTTATCGGTTCTGAGTCTAGTTCATGAGGAATGTTCAAAATGGATGAACAGCCAGCAAACATCTAATGCTCCCTTATACTGCTACTTTTGTAAAATTAGGTATTGCTTGTCTTGCTTCCCAATGTAATAATCCATGAGCACCTGACCACGAATGACTTGGCTTCGTATTGTCTCACCAAACCAAGACACTTCTTAACTACTCTGTTGGATGACCTGATTTGTGCTCTAAACCCATGAATAGGTGCTTCATGAATTTAGAGTTAAATCACGTAATTGGGCTGGTTCTACACATCAGAAAAGAGGACCCGTTCACACTCTTTCTCCCATCAACCAAAATCGAAAGCCAAAAACGGTGTCTCTCTTCAAAAGTCTGAAGGTTTCTTCATTAAAGTGGCACTTAATGGCTAATGCCTCTAGCAAACCAGAATGCAATAGATACATTGGTTCTCTTGTCCAAACCAAGTGGTCCCACCTCTACATAAAGAGGTAATATCAACAATCTCCCACTCCCAAGATGCTTCTACATAACAACTCATTTTTGTCCTTAAGAATGCCTTTATCATCATATACAAACCACTCATCTTCTCAAGCTACAACAATTTCTTTTTCAAAAATCACAAACCAAGGATACGATGAAGCTGTTTTTTCAAAGCAAATGCAAATTGGCTCTCAATGATGTGCCAAATGAACGAGATCCTCGTCTTATTTTGATTTCTACAAGAAAACTAGATGAAGAATGCTAAAACAATAATTGTGAATTTGGACGATGGAAGCTTCCCAAAGAATCTCTTATGGTAGCAAAAGGAAAGAGGTGTTACATTATTTAAAATAAAAGCACAACTAAGCAAGGGTAAAGATGTCACATTATTTACAAGACACAAGCACAGTTTTACTTCTTGAAAGAAATTCGGAAAGTGATAGCTTATTCATCCAATAGATCATGCAAATTAAATCATTGGCACAAGAAATCAACAAATATAGGTTGGGAAGAATACCTTTATTTGACTTGCGCCCATCATGCCTATAACCCCAGTAGGTATAGCCAACAACACCAGGGTGTTGCTTTCTAAAGGTATCAACAAAGCCCCTTGACAAGAAGTTCACTTCAAATGATTCCCTTTCTTCATCCGTAAACCCAGCACTTCTTTTATTTCCCTATGAATTGACAAAAGAGACCATTATTGCATTTATCATTGTAAGTCAAAATTGAAGCTGACTTCTCAAATTTGGAAAAATGTAGTTCTAACACTACACATGATTGATGTCAAAATCGGTCCCCCTACGCGACCAGGTGGCTTTTGATGACTAGGCATATGGCAACCTAAGGATTTTTTATATTAAATCCTTGCCTAGTGAACTAAGTAGTTGCCTAGGCAAGTGGGCACGTGCCACTCATGAAATCATTCCATGTGAGCACCAAGTTTCTCTGCATTGTTCCAATTTTATCGAATGTCTCCGAAGAGATAGCACCAGTTTTATGAGAGAGAGAGAGAGAGGTAAATCTCGAACTTAAAGAAGAAGAAAAAGAGGAGTGCTCTCTATCTGTTTTGTTGGTATCATGCATGTAAATGTACTCATTAGGTTTTCAATATTTCTATATTTAGTTTGGGAGTCTACTCATGTTGTTTACAAGTTTGTTAACCTTTTTACATCTAAAGGTTTGAATAACAGACTAGCATGCATGCACCTCGTTTTACTCGTGTAAATTTGTTGTAGCTCATGCATTCAGTAATATATAGTGGGTTAGCTGCATCGCCAAAAAGCTTACTAGGGAGGGAGGGAGGTGGGGTCGTTGGTCGAGGAGGTGCCTTTAGAGGGGGTTATGGTTGTTCCTTCACTAGAGGCAGGAGTGGGGGTTTTTTTTGTCTCCTAGAGAGCTTGAGGAAGGCAGTGCGGGTTATATCGAGGAGGGTGAATGGGATGGTATGGCCCATTTTGTGTCATGTGTCTTAGATCGGGTTACGGATGTGCTTGACACTGAGGTCTCTTTGAGGGAGGTGGTAGATGCTTTTAGGGGTTAAGGAAGGCATAGACTGTGTGGCAAATGAAGATAATTAGTTGGAATATTAGGGGTTTGGGGCATGTGGAGAAGAAAAGGGCGGTCAAAGAGTTGTGTTTACGGATAAAACCTGATATTATGATTGTGCTTGAAACTAAGATGGAGGTGATTGATTCGAGGTTGATCAGTAACATTTGAGGTGTTCAGGATGTTGGGTGGTAGTTCATGCCGTCGATAGGAGTCTCTGGGGGCATCTTGGTCATGTGGGATAGAGTGTCGGTATCAAGGAGTGAGTTGTTTTCTGGCAGATTCTCGCTGTCAATTAAGCTTACCATTTTGGTTGACAATTTTGAGTGGTGTCTTTTGCGATTTATAGGTCTAATAGGGTGAGGGATTGCTTGGCTTTTTGGGTAGAAATTAGATCTGTTAGATTGCAGGTCGTCTTTGATTAGAGATTGTGATCTCTTTGACTACCCTATGTCTGGGGGAAAATTCACTTGGACTAATGAACAGTCTCCCCCTATCTATTGCAGATTAGATAGATTTTTGGCATCTCTTTCTTGGGATGAGCATTTTCCTTCTATTAATCAATGGCTCCTAACTAGGACCACTTCTGACCATTGGCCTATTCAGATTAGTACGGTGGGAGGGGGTAGAGGGCCATCTCCATTTCGTTTTGAGAATATGTGACTATCCCATCCAAATTTTAGCGAGATGATTCAAGAGTGGTGGGGTGCTTGTATAGGGGCACACCAAGGTTGGGCTAGCTATAAATTTATGAGAAGGCTAAAATCTTTGAAAGATAAGATTAAGATCTGGAATAAAGAGGTTTTTGGCAATCTGGATACTAAAAAGAAGTTTTTGCTGAATAGAATTGGGCTGATTGATCGGGGGGGGGAGTGCTTGCTGTCTAGGGAGGAGATTGAGGAGAGAAAGAAAGAGTTTGAAAGTGGAGCTGAAAGACGTCTGAAAACTAGAGATTAGTTGGAGGCAAAACTAGGATGTCATGGATTAAGGAGGGGGGATGGGAATACTTAAGTTTTTCACAAGATGGCTAATGGGAGGAGGGGTAAGAATGAGATACTTAGGCTTAAGGTGGGAGATGTGTGGGTTGAACCTTGTGAGAATCTGGTTGGTGCCCTTTCGGATTTTTATTCTAAGCTTTACAAGTCTGAGAAATTGTTTGATTTTAAGCTGAAAAGTAGAAGTCGGATATTTGGGGGATGGCAAGAGTATGTGGTTAGAAAGGGAATTTGAGGAAGAGGAGAAAAGGCGGGGGGTGTGGAGTTGGCGAGGGACGAGGTTCCAGGTCCCGATGGCTTTATGATCAATTTCTATCAAAGTAATTGGGAGGTGGTGAAACATGATGTGATGAGAGTTTTCAGAGAATTTGCTAATAGTGGGATTGTCCATAAGGCCACTAACGCCACCTTTTTAGTTCTCATTGCTAAGAAAGCAATGGCGGAAGAGATTAAGGATTTTAGGCCCATTAGTTTGACTACCAGCTTATATAAGATCATTGCAAAAGTGCTTTCTATGAGACTTAGGGAGATGCTTCCTGAATTGGTATCTTACCAACTAAGCACGTTTATTGGAGGGAGACAGATTACAGATAGCATTCTTGTGGCTGTGGAGTGTGTTGAGAAGAGATTTAGGAGGGGTGTCCCTAGTATGGTTATTAAGTTCGATATGGAGAAAGCCTACGACAGAGTTGAGTGGGACGTTGGGATCAGATTTTAGAATGGCAGGGTTTTGGGGTGATTTGTCGGAAGTGGATTGCAGGATGTCTTAGAAATGTGAGCTATTCGTTCTTGGTGAATGGGTCTGTCCAGGCTTTTATTTCGTCCTCCAGAGGCTTAAGGCAGGGAGACCCTTTGTCTCCTTTTCTGTTTACTTTAGTGGGGGATGTTCTAAGCTGGTTCGTGAGGGTACAGAAAAGGAGGGGCTGTTTAGTGACTTTAGGGTTGGGACGGATGAGATTGACATTTCCCATCTTCAATTTGCGGATGACACAATCATTTTTATTGAGGCTGGGGTGGACCAAGTTCGGGGTGTGAAGAGTGTCCTTCGATGCTTTGAAATGGTATCAGGTATGAAGGTAAATTTAGATAAGACTTTGATCTCGGGGATTCATATCAAGGAGGAGGTCTTGGATGCATGTGTTGAGGCCTTTGGGTGTGGGGTGTAGCTTGAGGTCTCTAGTGTTCTGGGTCCCGGTGATTGAGAGGATTAAGGGTCGGCTTGCTTCTTAGAAGAGGAACTACTTAGAATCATTCTCATCCAAGCCCCTTTGGCTAATTTTCCCGTACATTATATGTCGGTATTTTGGATGCCTAAGGGCGTGGCTGCTCATATCAAGCGGCTTTAGCTCAGTTTTCTGTGGGAGGGTAATGGGAGCAAAAATGATCATTTAGTTAGATGGGAGGTGGTGTGCAAGGAGAGGGAGCTCAGTGATCTGAACCTGGGTAATACAGTGGCTAGAAATTCATCTCTTCTGGCCAAATGGCTTTGGTGTTTCTTCAGTGAGAGGGATCATCTTTGGTGCAAAGTGATCATTAGCAAATATGGCATTCAAACGAACAGTCAGGACGTGAATCTTAATGGAAAGATCTATGCGACTAGTCGTTAGAAGGCCATTGTTTCTTTAGCCCCTTTATTTTCTTCAGTGGTCTGGTGGCTCATTGGGGATGGGTCTTCTATGTCCTTTTGGCGTGATTTATGGGTTCGTGATGTACCCAGTGTCTTCGGTTTCCTAGACTTTTCCGAGTCGTCTGTTCCCAATCCTCTGCGGTGAGTGATGTTCTCTCTTGGTCAAACTTTGGTCTTAGTTGGAACCTTCCTCTTCGTAGAAATGCTAGGGAGGGTGAGGTTCGTGATCTAAGCGTGCTATTTGTTTCCCTTGATGGGGGTTATTATTAGTTCTGAGTGGTCAGATCGAAGAGTGTGGACTCCGGATCCTAGTGGTGTCTTTTCTACTAGTTCCTTTTTCACCTTTTGTAGACCTGATTAATCCAGGCCGACAGCTTCTTTCTCGGCTCGGTCTTTGTGACATCCTCTTATTCCTCCTAGAGTCAGAGCTTTTGTTTGGACTGCCCTACTTTATCGGATCAATACTGTGGACATGGTTCAAAGAAGGAGAAGATTTATGGCCCTTTCACCCCACATGTGTTTTCTATGTAGGATGGATGAGGAGACTTTGGACCATTTATTTATACATTGTCCTATGGTAGTGGAGGTGCTGCCTGAAGGTATTTGTCAGTTGTTTGCTCAATGGAGCTTTCTAGGTTTATCTGCTAGGGGTCGGATTCTTGCTCAGTTCATTGTTTGCGGGAGTTCCTATTCAGGACATATTACGGGAGTAGTTTTGTGGGGGGGCGTAGATGGTTTTTTTCTATCTCCTCTTTTTATTTTTCTGTTTTTGTGTTTTGTTATGATGTTCTGCTCTCCACGCTTTATTTTTTTGCTAAATCATGGGAGTTGTACTCTTTGTGTTCTTCTTCCTCCTTTTATATAATCTCATGAGTCATGACTTATCCAAAAAAAAAGGGAGGGAAGGAGGGAGAGAGAGAAAGAGAGAGAGAGAGAAGTAAATCTCAAACTTGAAGAAGAAAAAGAGAAGTGCTCTCTATCTGTTTTGTTGGTATCATGCATGTAAATGTACTCATTAGGTTTTCAATATTTCTAAATTTATTTTGGGAGTCTACTCATGTTGTTTACAAGTTTGTTAACCTTTTTACATCTAGAGGTTTGAATAACAGACAAGCATGCATGCACCTCGTTTTACTCGCGTAAATTTGTTGTAGCTCATGCATTCAGTAATATATAGTCGTTAGCTGCATCGACAAAAAGCTTGCTACAAGCTGACCATGTACACAGGGCCAAATTACCATATCTTAATGGTTGATTTTCAAATTCATTTCATTATTTCAATAACCTACTATTATCCATGTCCACTGTTCATTACAACAATAAACTCGGAGCTGTGGAGAGTAAGATAGTTCAGAAGTCTCCAATATTATATCTAAAAGCTAGAAAGAGGATCTAATTTCCTAAGACTTCCAGGTCCAGCAATAGTGGATTCCAACCAAAAGTTAAAATCAGATAAGGCATTGTGATTCGATGCAAAAACCAGAATAACCACCTATTCACCTCCAAAACAAGTTTTTTATTAATTAAAAAAAATTATAAAAATGCCGACAACTCCAACGAGATCTTACATGCAGCAAGTGATTCCACTTGATAACACCTCAGGCTAATCAAACAATTTATAACCATGTTTTGAACACATATCGAAACAAAAATATGCAATGTTTTCCCAATTTGATGAACCTTCAATTTGTTATTTCTTGCTCAACGTGTAACATGAATAATTAAGTTCAAAGAGCGCTGAAGAATGAATGCAAATTTTGTATCACTTACAGCAGGGTTGAATATGTCTATTTCTTGATGAGCACAGTTCAGATCACCAGTCAAAATGACAGGCTTTAACTTTTCTAGCTCCTGTATCATGCAAGAGAAACAAGCATTAGCATTAATAACCAACCACATGGAATCGTGCATTTTTTTATTTGCAAGCATGCAACATAAAACAACGATGTGATTTAGTAAGTCTGCATGATAAACATGCCTCCTGACTCACTATAGTTTACAGATGACTGAAATGAATTGCCACTTCTACAATTGCAAGAATTTGCAAACTTTGCCAAAACAATTGACCAGTAACTATCCTTACCAGAAGCAGATAGGTAAGTAATGGAAGTTACAAAACACTAAGCTTTTGACATGCAATGCAGAAAGGATATCACACTGCAAAAAAAAATCTACAGATTCTCCAAAGAAAATAGAAAATTCTGATACTAAAAGCCAAGACAAGTGCACTTACTTTCATGTAACGGCCAAGAAAAGGGTCCCATTGGGAAATCCTGTAAATCTAGTTTCAAAAAAAAAAAAAAAAAAAAGTTCCATTAGTCCACGAAAGTTTCCACTTGAAAACTATTTAAAGCGATAACAAAAATATGCAAGTACTCTGAACAAGATATGATAAGAGTTAGGCATCAATTACCAGTCTTTTTAAACCATCTCCTGAATTAGGAACATAACCACTTATTAGATAAAATGTATCAAACTCCACTGTCACAAGCCTCCCTTCACTGTCATGATCTGGTACTCCTAAACCATATTTGACTGAGAGTGGCTTTATCTGTCAAGCAAGTTAATATTTATTGGTAAATTAATAAGAAAACAGCAACCATATTTTAAGGGAAAAAAAGAACAAGCTTGCAGCTTAAACAACCAGGCTGCATAAGTGTCAGCTGGGAGGAAAGAAACAGAAAGAAACAAATAAATATTTTCCATCAAAACCACATTTGACTGAGAGTGACTTTATCTGTCAAGCAAGTTAATATTTATTGGTAAATTAATAAGAAAATAGCAACCATGTTTTAAGGGAAAAAAAGAACATGTTTGCAGCTTAAACAACCAGGCTGCATAAGTGTCAAGCTTGGGAGGAAAGAAACAGAAAGAAACAAACAAATATTTGCCATCAAAACTGGTCTTAGTTCAGATAGAAAAGATAATCTATATTGCATATAACACCAAGAGTTGCGTCACAGAGCATGCCTAAAAAGAAAGTTTTTCTCCCGAAAATAACCTTACACTATTCTACAAAAATAGAATAAAAATATGAATATGTAGGGGCAACTCTGTCATTTTATTAGGATTGTTGCTTATAAGTATGAACAGTGAATAGAGCGATGTGTGTAGTGACATGTGTAGTTTAAGGATATTTTCTGATGAATCCACATCCTATTATTTTAACAACATATGTTATCTTCCTATGACTGCTTTGTAATTCAATTAATAACTGCTACTACTACTAATATCATCATCATATGCCTTATCCCAACTAGTTGGGGGGCAGCAAGAATCCTGTTCCACCATCCCAATCTATCAAAAAACATATCTTCATTCTTTGGGTGTTCTCTCCACTCTTAGAACCTTCAATGATTTCTCTCACAGCTTCTCACAACTGCTTCCCTAGGTCTTCGCCTTACATGCCAAACCATCTTAACCTACTTTCTTTATCTTATCTCCTAATAATAATTAAATTAATAATTTATAAACTATATAACCCTTAATAAAACTAAAAATAAATGCTATATAACTGCCAATACAAATAATAATTATATTAATAATGCATATACTACATAACTCTTAATAAAACTAAAAATAGTATGAGATGTTTTAAAAAAAAAGTATATGAAAATGAATATCATTAGAAAGCACTTGATGAGAGCTTTCCAATGGATCCAATAGTGTTGCAAGCTGATATATGGACTGGATATACTTACTTTGAAAAATAAAAAGCAATATCTAAAAATAAGGAGATTAATTCATAATGCATTATCGAATATAAACTATATAATTTAGGTATTTTTAAAGAAATTCATAATTCTTAACAACTTTGTAATTCCTAAAAATGGTCATAACAATTTTTTTTTAAATTGTAAAAAAAAATCTAATTATTTTTTATAAAACATAATTTTAACTAATTTTTTCCTCATTATCCACAGCAGTGCTACATGTGCCACCCTCTAGTGTTTAAAAAACAAGATAATTCAGACCAAAAAGCAAAACCACTATTTAAAATTTCAACACTTTATTAAACATGATAGATCTCAATTCAAAAGATAATAGGAACAAGCAACCTATTTGCACCTACTCCAGGATATTTTAGAAAACTTGGAAAAGAAGCTGAAAATACCAACATCGACCACTGATATTATTAGCATGGGAATATATAACTATATGACTAGGACACGCATTGATGGTGAGCACCAAGAATCCAAGAAATGCATCATTATTATACAAATATGTTAGCCAAAGAAAAAAATAAGAAAAGTTATAATAGAAATAGTGAAGACATAATACATTCATAATTCATAAAAAAAAAGGCATAAATATATTCATCAAAATTGATAATGATTGGTTGTTCATAACAATGTTTTAGAAACTGGACTGAAGTAATGGTTCAACTTTGTCCAACCAGAAAATTCATAAAAGTCGGTCCGGTCCAATTTGAACCATTGTTTGCAAAAGAAATGCTGGTTTCTTCAGATTGCTGGTTCAACAGCAGAACCGAAAAATCCCTAAATCAAAATCGAACCAAAACTCTTACTGCCTTCAAGCACTTTCCTTACTTAGAAATCCTATAATTAATCGAAGAATCCATGACAAGATAGAAGATGAAGAAGGTTTGTATGAAGGAGAACAAAAAGAAGGTTTACCCAAAAAACATAAAAAAGACGAATGAGACAGAAGATAATTAGAAAGAAAATCTTTTCAGATTTAAGAACAATGGAAAAGGAGATGAAAGAATAAAAAAAAGAGAGAGAGAGAGAGAGAAGAGAAGAGACGAGAAAAACCCCATTTTTAATTGGGGAAAAGAAGTAATGGTACCCTACATGATTAAGAGGTCCACTCCCTTCCCCACATTGTTTTGTTATTTTTCATAACTTTTTGTGTTTATTGATCTGCTTATGACTCTTGTTATATAAGCTTTATCTCTTGTTTTTTTTCTTTTTAATCGTAAATTTATAGTTATTTTATTTTAACAATCAATAACGAAGGTCTGACATGTTCAGACCAGGTCCAACCCAGGTCAAGTGTTCAACCAATTTGACACATCAGTTCTAAACCACTCCGATTCTTAAAACACTGGTTTATAATCATGCATCTTTTCTACGGACTATAATTTTCTAAATCACATCACTGTGCTTGGCAGTTTAGCATATTCTCTCACAGATAATGCTTAGTGCTTACATTGTTCTCAACTTTCAGTACTATGTCAACTAGCTTGTCTGTTTTATATTAGTGCTAGCAACTTCCATATGCACCACATAGGTGACTACTTTCATTCATTTACATAATAATACAGAAAACGTATTAAAAGAAAAGATCAAATGCTCTAGTTACATCATCATCATCAAATTGCGCTTGTTACAAACAATGTAAAATATGGTACTGATCACTGGCACAAGATACACAAATTACATAATCAAATGGAACTGCAAGATTACATATATCACAGATGGCATCGTATTGGTTGATCAAACTAATGATAAAGTAAATGCAAAACTAGAGTTGTGGAAGGATAATAAGCTGAACCACAAAGAATATATTGCATGCAACTTTACTTAAACAACGATAAGGTAGAAGGTATTGCAAGGATAGATGATCAGAACATCAACATATGCAATCACTCGATCTCTTGGCTTGATTATTCAAATGGAGGAATTGAGAACTATGGAGAGCTCTGAACATAAAACTAGAGCCGTGAAGCTAAATTGAAGATGAGTTTCCGGAGTGTTATGTGACCAATCACCTCTGCATGACTGCACCCCATCAAAACCTAAAGGAATTCGTTTCCCTCTGACACATAGGACTGCTACAAACCAGCTATGAGTCATGCTTTATAGATGAAATATCGGGTGATTACAAAATAAGACATCCATAGATGATAGAATGAATTAGTTGGACAAATGTGTTGAGATATATGAGTGAAAAATAAAGAAAGAAAGGTGAGAAAGATGACATTAGCAATGAAAGCAATCAATATGACTCAGGAGTATCCACTAGAGGATAAAACTAATGAAAGTTGACTATGATGGTTTCAGCATATTAACAAGCAACAATGGAAGTGCCAATAATAAGGTGTAAGTTTGACCAAGTGGAAGGTCCAAAAAGGGCCAAGGGCCAAGGTACAACAACGAGGATATGAAAGAACGAGAAGACTTTGAAGCAAACAACTTATCTGCAGAAATGGCTTTTGATAGAATGGAACTTCAAAGCAGAATCCATGTCGCCAACCCCAACTTCATGGAAAAAGCATCACTGACTAGTTGCTTGATCGGCTTATTAGTTTGTTTGTTTGTTTGTTTTTTTTAATTTTACTACGTTATGAGTTATGATAAAGCTTTAAAGCTACAGGCCCATCACATGTAAAATAAGTAACAGATGGAAGATTAGCATTCAAAAAACCATTGAAAGATAAGACACTACAAGTTCAATATGCAGGGCCATTTTTTGACTACAAAGATTTAAACCCCAAAATAGGTATTATATCGCATGCGTGCCATTTTATTAATGTTCTGCATCATCAAAGAAGAATCAAGATAGCCAGATCAGGTCCCATCTATGGTGATACTAAAGTACCCACACAAAAAATCTAGAAAGTTACCATATAATACAATAAATAAGGAAAGAAAAACTTATAGTGGCTTAAAGGGAAAAGTGTGAAGATCTGAACATAACTACAGATTTGTACAATGAAGTAATACAAACTGAAAAATTGCACTTCTAAAAGTATAGTGTAAATATGCTTTCTCATAGCAAGATCTATGCTGTTAGCCACAAATATTTGAAATAAGGCTTGAACAAAGAATATGATGATGATTTCCCTAAACTAGCTGATCAGATCATGATGGAAAAAGTAAAATGTCATACCCGTGAGATAATTGCAGTACCAGAATAGCCAAGCTTGGAGACACTACAAGTCCAGAAGCTATTGTCATAGCCATCTATAAGAGACCGTTTCATTGCCTCCACATCCTTCTCCTGTTTTAAGAATTAAAGCACGCAATTAATTGGAAAGCAATCATGTTATCAGGACAAACTGCTAGCAAAACACAAATACCCACCATATATACATATGCTCCATACATATTTATGAAACATAATTGAGTGTTCCGAATCTATTTTCGAAATGATCTTAGGATTCATGGATTTGGTGAGGGCAGATTTTGATTTGAGGCCCTCAAATCCAAATATATTGTTTGGGTGAGTTTTTAATAACCTATATTTGGATTTCCCCAAATCTTTGGGATTTCAATTCCAAGATCTAAAGGATTTGAAATCAACTCATAGGTATTTTAGAAATTGACCCCATTAAGGGTTTCACTTCTTATTCATTAACCAATGCTAATCCGCGGAAAAACATCTGCATATCCTCCACCAACTACCACCGCCAACCATCACCTACCTACCACCACCAGCATTCACTGCCCAACACCATGATCCACTACCACCACCCATAACCTACCATCCATAGTGGACTACCACCACCAACCACCATGTAACATAACCATCAGCCACCATCACTACCTCCAGTCATCGCATACTATAACCATCAACCACCAACCATCTCATATCACAACCATTAGCAACCAAAACCGCCCACCACTTATCAATCCCACAACCTCCGCCTACCACCACCAATCACTACGTATCATAACCCACTACCACCCATAACCAGCTACTTACCACCACCACCCCAATCACCTACAACTACCACCATCCGTTGTTGATTCCACTACTACTCGCCACTATCACCGATTGTTAATTATTCCACCACCCACTGCATACTACCATCCACCACCTACCACCATTGCATACTATAACCATCAGCCACCACCACCCACCGTCCATCATTGATTAGATCATCACCACCTACCACCACCACCACCCACCATCCATCATCGACTATTACCAACACGACCACCACCAACCATCACATACCACAGACATCAGCCACTACCACTAACACCACCCACCACCTACCACCATCGTTAAACACCACAAATCACAACCCTCAACCAACACCAAATATCACCACCCATCATTGACTACACAGCAACTACCAACACCACCGCCCACTACATGCCTCCACTCTCTATTTCTTATTTTAATTTATTGTTCATTTATAGTTAGCTAGGTATCATACGGACATGATCAGGTTGCATATAGTATGACATTCATGTAAATCAGTAAATCTACTATAATAATGTAAAGTCACATTATTTCTTCGTTTGTATTTGCGCTCTGGCTTTTGTTTCCTATTTCTCTGCTTTCGTTTGTTTTGCTTGTTTTGTTTTCTGATTCTCTCGCTTTGGACTTGTGGCGTCCTACTTGTGCGCCTGTCCCATTTCTGTGTACTCTGTTTTTCCACTTTGATTATTAATGAAATGTTGTTATTTATCAAAAAAAAAAAAAATGTAAAGTCACATTAGAGGAACAGAATTATCTTATACATATTACTCAAACCCTAAATCCAAATCTATAGGCATTTTATAGCATACAAGAGCAGATTTGAGAAATCATAATTTTAAACCTTTTTCAATAACTCACCCAATTAATAGAATCCTAAATTCATGGATTTCAAATCTGTAGATTTCAAAATTTAAAGACCTCTAAGGTGCGGTTGAATTTGCAAACGGATTTGGTAAGTAGATTTCTAAATCCGCAGATTCAAAATTGACAAATATGAAATCCACAGGTTAAAGAGGTTATGTCAAATCCCATGATTTTGAGTTTAAAATCCTTCCTTTTGAAATCTCGGGGATTTAAGAGGTCCAAATCCTGTTAAACTCCACTTCAACAATGGATTTGGACTCGGGGGCTCAAATCCCAACCCACCCAAAATCTACGTAAAAAAGAAAACCTTAAGAGGATTTGAAGACAATTTTAATGTTTTGGTCTTCAAAATAGGATTTGAAGTTTAGTTGCAGAAAAAGTGACGAATTCTAGGGGTATTTGTGTTATTAGTGTCGTATATTAGAAGTCATGTGAGTTTTAAATGATCATGTGAGATCATTGTATTTTAATGGCTTAGACTAGATTGTATAGGGGGGTAAGATTAGTTGCTCGGGTCTTAATCTAGGTATCAGGGTTTCTTTTCTTATAAATAGATGTCATGAGAAAGTTGTAAGCAGTCTTTTTGAATGAATGAAAATCAGCCTTTAGGCTTTTGAGTTATTCTTAGAACTTCGGGTTGCTTAGTTTAGCACCTTCTACAAGATTTTCCATTGGTTTTCCTTTAACAAATCTAGGATTTGACGGTGAGACTTCCCATGCCAGTTGTGGCATGGCCACATACAGGAAAAGCTACATAACAGGAGCAGACTTCCCATTGCATCACTAACAACCCTCATTTGCCTCCTCAAAGCCCACCAATTGGCCACATATAGGCAAAGCTCACCCCCATGTGCAAGATGTGGCACAAGTCATGGTCAAATGACATGCCCACACTTGGACCATCACACCATAAGTCCTCCAATCCAAGAGAATGCCAGTCATACTTATCACAAAGGTGCTCAACTTCAACATGCAGCAGCCGAACAGAACAAATAAAAATTCACATCCAACTTTAGTTTCATAGGTATAACAAATGTTTTTAAATGTTGATGCTTGAAGGTATAAAACCACTGTTTTTAAATATTGATGCGTGAAGGTATAAAACCAATGTTTTTAAATGTTGATGTGTGAAGCTAGGCATTTTACGTGACCAAAGTGTGAGGAACAAGCTTCAAGGCATTAGGCATGACCCTTGCATGCACGCATTTAGACTGCATAAATAAAGACACAAAATATATAATATCTCAAAATAAGTAGGAAAAACACGGGGAAAAAAGCCAAATGAGTCATGAAAAGGGAGCATCTAGTGTGAAATAGAGACTCAAAATAGTTTAAGAACTGTAAATACATTTTACTTCATATCAATTTAAGAAAATAAAAAAATTACGAGTCATCTCTCCATTTGTATGAAGCTAACATCAACTTCTTATGAGACACAAGCCTTAAGACATAAGATGAATTCAAGACGTGATGCCTGAGCCACATGTAAGCCTCGCACTTGAAGGTGTAAGCATTATGGGAAAGCCTTAGATGTGCATCATGGGATAAGTCACTAAGGCATAAACCTCATATTTAAGCTTCAAGACGTTTTTCCTTAGCCTCGTCTCAAGGACTAATCCCCACAAGTACTCCAAAAAAAATGGTATAACCATATAAGGGGATCTTGTGGATATTTCTAGAAATGGCTAATTTCCTCTTTAACAAAAGAAGGTACTAAAGGACATGGTTCGCAATGTCGGCGACACCGAGCGACACGAAACCTAGCGGTAAAATCGAAACTGAGATTTTACCTGGGTATCACTCAGTGTCGCCGACATGTCGGGAGACACGAAGTAAAAAAAAATTTTAAAGCCGCACGTCGGTGACATGTCGCGAGGTGTCACTCAGTGTCGCTTGAGTTATCTTTTAGTTTGAGTTGCATTCATTTTTTGTATTTTGTTTATGATACTTGATTCCTACTTTCATCTATCTTTTAGTTTGAATTAACTACAGGTATCAACTTTTTTTATAGCTTACAAACCCGACAACTTATAAGCTAAATCCCCCTAAGTAATGAATTTTAATATGTAGGTAATGTTTATTGCATTTTTTGAGGTATTTGGATGCATTTAGGCCTCAATTAGACATGTTTAAAGTTTGGAACAAAAAAAACCATCAAAAAACCTTGGTTTCCCCTCGGTTTCCCCTTTTTTTCCCCCATGCCGCCGAAATGTCACCGACATTTCGCCAGTGTCCCCTGGCAACACACCAGGCGACACCGACATCGCGAACCTTGCTAAACGATACTCATTCAATATGTAGTAGAAGGACAAACTTTCATCCTATACAGGACCAACGTCACTACTAATATACTATAAAACACATTAGACACTCGGGGGGGGGGGGGGGGGGGGGGGGGGGGG
>JAUPMG010274441.1:3005-33416 GCA_031762675.1 Pachysandra terminalis | reverse complement strand
TATGATCCATCGTTTCCACCTCACAGCCACAACACTGACATCTTGAAGCCAAGCTAACACCCAATCTTTGAATGTTAATATGAGTTGTCAGTTCATCTATAATAAAAGCTAAAAGATAGGAACTAATAGCTGACTCTTGATGTAACCCATTGTTACTGAAAATTCCTTTGTCTCACTAACTACCGCTCTCACCCTGGTTATTGCTCCCTCGTGCATGTATTTAATGACCTTAATGTATCTGACTGATACTTTTTTTCATAACCAAAACTCACTAGATTAACTCTCTAAGGACTATATCATAGGCTTTCTTTAGATCAATAAAAAACATTTGATGGTCTCTTCCTTCTCTTTAAACTCGTCCACTAATTGTCAAAATAAAGACCTCCTCAATTGTAGACCTCCCTGACATAAAACCAAACTGATTTTCTGACATGGGTATTCTTCTTAAACTTTGCTTCATTATTATTTTTCATAATTTCATAGTATGACTCATAAGCTCAATTCCACAATAATTGATAAAGTTCTGAACATCTCCATTATTCATACAAACATATATATATATATATGTGTGTGTGTGTGTGTGTGTGTGTGTGTGTGTACTACCGTGCTCTTCCTCCAAGCGTTTGGCATTTATCTAGTACTCAAAATTCCATCAATTGGTCAACCATAGTACCGGATCTTTCCCATGCACTTCCCACTTCAATTGGAATACCATCTGATTCTAAATCCTTTACTGTTTTCATCTTGGCTAAAGCTCCCTTCACTTCAAAGAACCCCAATCTTATGGACATAGTATTGTTCTCTTGACTCTCCAATATCCATATCTGCTTCTAAAAAGCAAGCTCTCGGTACCTTCACAATTTAATAATTTTTAGAAACATTGTCTCCAATTTTGTTTAATCTCCTCATCCTTTACTAAGACTCTTAGATTCTAACTCTTAATGTATCTAACTTGACCTAAATCTCTGGTTTTCTTCTCTCTTCATCTTGCAAGTTTTTAGATGTATCTCTCCAACTCTTTTGTAACTAGCTTAATATATACACTATCATATGCTTATTTTTTAGCCTCATTTATTATCTTTCAGTCATTAATTGGCCTTTTTCTAAAGCAAAAAAAAAAAGGAGAAAGTCGAGTAACTACAAGGTACAAACTTAATATAGTATCACTTGATATTAAACAAGGGAAGAATAGCAAGTAGCGAAAAAATCAAGGAATATTTCTAAACCAAAGAACACCCTTTCAAATCCCCAAACAACATAAGGTTAAATCCAAAGAAGAAATACCTCACCAAGAACTGTTAAATTGCGAAAACAGTAAAGAAGTGAAGATCCAGGTGTGCAAAGATGCTGAATTAAGGTGTTGGATTAACCATAGAAAATATCCAACCTTGAAAACTCAAATCGTTCTTGAAAATGGAGAAACAGTTGTTGTCTTGAAGGAGAAATAGATCCTTGCGAGTAAGCCCAGTGACAATGGGATTGGAACGTCCTAGAACCTCAAGCTTCAATATAGAAACCTGCCAATCTCTCAATGCTAGACAAAGGGGAGTCTTGCGCTCTAAAGAAACTCAAATCCGCCTAAAGTCCCTTGTTAGTCGTTGCAAACATTCTAAACATTTGAATTCCCACAGAATCATGAGACTATTTGCAGTTGTTAAGCTATAGGATTCCTGATCTTCAAAGCAAAAGCACTATCACCCGTAGGCAAACCTTTTTATGGGAAACCACTAATATTTCCAAAACACCCTCAAAACATCTTAAATTCCATACATAAGTAAATGATCAAAACCCCTTTCTTGTGACCTGGATAGAACCTAGGTAAGATCTAAAGACAAAATGATGAAATAGCCTTAACATTAGAGAACTTTCCAAGAAGACCTAAACCTATCTGAACACCTAGACATACAAAAGGAGAAATCACACAAGAAAATTGGACTGCCAACTTGGTTATCAATCCAAATTTGTCATTCTTTTCCTCTTATTTGTTTTTTATTAATTTTTGTTTTTACATGATCAGGAATTTAAAAGGAAACAAATGGAAGAATAATTGATTGTTTTAAGAGATCCATCTGATTTGTGGTTCAGTAGGCACTTCTGATACTGTGTTCTTTTATATTGAAGGATTCAGACAAGGTCAATCCAAAAACTTTTTTCCATAATTGGAAAGAAAATATTGATGGAATTAACTTTGTAGTTCAGAGTATAGAACTAAAATGTGATGATTCATTTTCCATAAAGTCTTATTTACAATGATGAGAAAAAATCTCTAGTTCTCATATAGTTAGGAAAGAAGATTAAATGACTTGTGACATCAATAATCGTATACTAGCTTAAGTTAATGCACATTTCAAAACCAATTTTATGAGTCAACGGTGGCTAAAATGACATCCAATTCACCTCATGGAGTTCCCCCACATATTCCAAATCTCAAGATCTACTTTTGAATATGCAACTCATATAGCATCATCATAAGGAACTGTTTAGAGGTTCTTAAATATAACAGGGTAAAGAAATTAATTAATCTGTACATCAAAAACTGTGTTAATGGCCATAACCCAATTAAGATTTAAATTAAATTTACGCCGTATGTATTTTCAAAGTAAATAATCCAGTATGTCAGTAGCTTCACACATCACTGCAATTCACATTTCATTATCTTAAGAAGGATTAAATTCTAAAACCTATCTTTCTTGAGGAATGAGCGCATCCTATGACAAGAAACATGTGACAAGCAGTTTCTACAAACTCAATTTATTTAATATGTGGGTGCAATAAAGAACCTATTATGATTTCAAAAGCTTCGCATGCCGTAACATATTAATGCAAGCTCATCCACTATTTGTGATGTGGAATAGAAAGGAATAATTCAACTAATACATTAATTTTGGATTTATTCACAAATTAGGAAATGAGGGACGTGGTTTAATTGATCAAGAAAATTAAAAGTCATATGTGAACAAGAAAAAAAAGAGATGGTATAAGAGAAATTAAGTGTGAACAAGAAAATTAAAAGTCGTGATGCAGCAGACTTATTGAATCCTTAACACGAAGAGGACATCACAATGAGAAACTCAACTTGGGAGGAACCTAAAAATCGCCAACTCAAAGTTTTATTTTAAGAAAAATAACTGCCAAAGATGAGGCAAGTGGTACCACTAGTGCATGACAGTACCTCTTCCACTTTCCAATTTGACTCTTTTTGCTAGAATATTCGAATGATCATCCTTCATGTCAGCAGTTGCTTAAAAACCAAACCCAAAAATAAAAAACAAATCCTTAATTGGAAATTCTAATTTCATTTAAAGCCTTCATAACTTGCAGGAAACAACCAAAAAAGTGAGGAACCAAGGAACAGGAACCATCCAAATTACTAACTAACTATAAATCATCATAAAATCATTTTATTTTTTTTGGACGATTTGGCCATTTCTGTTATACACCTACAAACTACACAGAATGTAAAAAATGCTGGTTTATGCCTTTGATCTAATAGAAGAAGTATTGAACCTGCAGGGGAAAGGGGGATTTGAATCCAGATCGGCAAATTTTCCATAATAAGCCACATTCCTTGCTAGAATAGTTAGTGCATGGCATCAGTTTTCCTTTCTCAAATGTTAAGATAGATAAATTCCTTGGTTGGAAAGATCTTATTCCAAATAAGGACAGCAGCAGTTTGTTGGATATAATAAACGAAAGACAAATCAATGAACCCATTTAACAACTTGGTGATCAAGTCATCATTAAAACTTATTTGAAAGATTTTGACCATAATCAATAATATACCAATAAAATACTGGCAGAATGTGAAAGGTGTCGTCTAATTGCTTTATTCTTCCTTTATTGCTTGAAGTCGGTTTTCAATACTGGAGAGTACCCGCACCTAGTGTTTGCAATGTCGTCGACATGTTGCGACATGTCAACATTTCTTGTCACGTGAGATGTCTCGAGATGTCACGAGACATGTCGGCCACATGTCACACATGTCGGCCATATCTCTTCTATTTAAGGCTTGTTTTGGTGATATGTCACGCACTTTGTGAGACATCTCCCTAAAACACATTCTTCTCTCTTTCAAGTGTCGGTTTTTCTTAGATCTACGACTATATACATGGTTTTTAGCCAACATTCTTGTCACGACACATGTCGCACGTGTCGGCCATATCTCTTATAGTATGATTTATAAATTGTGAAAATCAAAGAAAATATTAAAAATAATAAAAACTTTAAAAAAAAATGATTAGCATTACTTGTTATTTATTGAAAATTTATGTGTTTGTTGCTTAATTGGATTTAATATTACCTTTAGTACAATTGAGCTGACACCTCAACAAGACCAGCGTGTACCTCAACTAATGATCTTTATTAAGGGAGTGTTTTGTTTTTGCATATTTTGATGTATTTAGGTGTATTTAGCCCTTAATTGTCCTCATCTAAGAGTTGAGATCAAAATTCCATCAAAAATCTTAGATTTCCATCAAATTTCTCATTTTTTCCTCAGATGTCACGACATGTCGCACAGCATGGTCCTACGACATCGACATCGTGAACCTTGCCTGCACCCAAGTCTCTAGTTCAACCACTAAGAAACCTTACCATAAGCCCAGCTGGCAACTTTCTTTAGATTAATGACAACTGTGAAATTCAACAAAAGAACCGAGCAGTCAGCAACAATGGACCAAAAGAGTGATAACAAGCTCTGGCAGTAGCAATGGTAAAACTGTAAGCAATATGAGCAGGATAACCTCAACTACTCAGCTGGTGGTAGTGACCAATCAAACTCCATTTTAGCATACCAGAAATCAACATGCTGAAGGGATGATCTATTTGCCGGTGACACTGAACCATGATCTATACCTAGGCCTGTCAATGGTTCGGATCATGACCCGAATCCGATCCGATTATAGCGGTTTCGGTAAGATATTTTCAATCCGATTAAGATCCGAATCCCAAAAACCCGATTATAATCGAATATGAATCTATATAAATCCGATTCGATTATATAAATTAAAACTCATGTATTCTTTTTGTATTGTGTGTCACATACTATCATTAGCGTCTCACAAAACAACATATCCATTCAATCACATACATACTTTTATACATTATAGCTACATGGTTTCATTACTCGTGATACATACCAACAATATCTTGTAAACAAAACAAAACAAAAAAAAACCCTAGTTCCCAACATTCTTCTCTATACCAGAGTTGAACTTTGCACATACATTAGTTGATATTCGAATTGAGTCGGATTTCGGATTCGGATTTCAGATCAAAATTGAATTCAAATTCGAATAGAATGTATGAAGATCCGTCAGATTCGGACTCAAATTTGGATCTAGTAGATTTCTTAACAAATCGAATTCGGATTCAGCAAAATCCGCTTCGAATCCGATCCGTTTACAGGCTTATCTATACCAGACTTATCATCAATGCAAAACTGCTGTTCAGTCAATTTTACAAATGGAATGCGCGAACAAAACCAAATGTGGAAATTCTACCAAATCAATTTACTAATTCCTACCATTATACTCATTAAGATTTCACCTCTCAAGCAACAGTGTCATTAAGCCAAAACAAGGTAACAAAATGGTGATGAATTCAAAGCAGGCATAAAAATGTGCTGCTGGCCTGCTACCCAACCTTCATGTGTCCTGGATCCCAAATTCCGTATTGGTTACTCGACAGCATCCTTTTTCTCAATAACTAAAGTTTCCAGTTTGGTATCATATCTAGCAATTACAACTCCTCTCTACAATTTGTTTGTCCACAAAGTTCAACATATAAAACAGCACACAACTTACTAGTCTGATTAGAACTTACTAGTCTGGAGAGAGTTAATTGCAATAAATGTAGCCTACCCCCATGCAATAACGCCTAGCGCTGACAAATTTACACAATTCTCATGCTTCTCTGACCATATATAGCTAATGCTGCAGACAAACTTCTAACGAATTCTAAATATAAATTAATCATCGGATCACCATTTAAAGAAATCAAATAAACATGTCAAAGAAAACCAATACAAGCAATCTTCTCCAATAAGTTAGGAAGTAAAGCAAATAACTGTGTTTTGAGCAATCAAGCAAAAAAAATACGAATATTTACCTTAACATTCCTAGTATCGATTTACACTTGTTAATACAAGTACTCCTAAGTCCTAATATACTTCATATAAAATGATGCTGCTATTGATGTTGCTAACTGAAAAACCAGTAATTATACTCTCAATCACCCAACGTTAATAACCGACAAGTTAGGAAGTAAAGAAAATAGCCATGTTTGAGCAATCAAGCAAAAAAGATTACTACAAGATTAAAAATAAAGCCCTAGTTGTCATCACAAATGCCAGAAATATATCAATGCAGAGATGATTATTGAAGAACAGATATTCGAAACCTGTTGTTGTTTAACCCACAGCGCCCTGCTTTTACTGTGTATTGAGAAAGCGAATCAACCGCCAGCACTTTATAAACCCTGAAAAAAAAAAGGCGACGAAGAAGAATGAAAATAAGAGAAAATAAAGGAGAACAAAAACAAAGAAAGCAGAAAGAGTTAAAAGTCCAAAAAGCCCAGCGCAACCAAACCAAATCACAAACTTGGACCCACTTATTAGATCAAGAGGACAAAAAAGTATTGTTCGATTTCACAAGGGTACTATCGTCTTGCCGGAAAATAAGGAGCACGCTACTAAAGCTTTAAATTGCCTAGATTCAAAATTCAAAACGTGAAAAAGAAGCGAGTTTTCTAACGTACGCCGGAGGCAGTGATAACAGCATCGTAACCGAACATCCTTCACTGGCAGTTTCCCAAACATGCAATAACTAGAATCATTTTATAAGCAACGAGCGCATAATAACTAATTCAAGTTCATAAAACGATAACCTACGCCGGAAAAAAGCCCTAGTCACGCCATTAGAGGATGTGGAGATGTGACTGTGAGAACCAGAATATTGGAAGTAGAAATTCTAATTCATTTCTCTGCATCTACAAATCCAGCAAATGGATCTACAAACTACTCAAAGAGCTAAAAAGAAAAGAAAAACAAATAAACGAAAAAAAGAAATAGGAAGGAGTAAAAACCACCTCATCCACTCTTGCACAGATTTTTTTTTCTAATTTGGAACATGTTTACACAAACATATCCTCATTCATTAAGAAATATACAGAACTACCACTCTTAAGACACGACGGACGCTCATTTCTTAGCCTTCCTAGCCGGAGTCTTTTTCGCCGCCGCCGGCTTTACACTCTTTGGCTTCTTCGCAACCTTCGCCGGTGTCTTCTTCGATTTTGCAGCCGGTGCCGGCTTCGCAGGAGCTAATTTCTTTCCCGGAGAAGTTCTCGCCGAGGTCCTAGCAGCCTTAACAGGTTTTGCCTTCGGCTTTGGCTTCGGTGTTACTACCTTAGTTTTAGTAGCAGCTTTCGGCTTGGCAATAGGCTTTGTCTTAGCCGGAACAGCTTTTGGCTTCGGAACCAGCTTCGGCTTCGCCGGTGACTTCGGCTTTGCAACAGCTTTGGGCTTTGCAGCAGCTTTGGGTTTAGTTGCAGGCTTAGGCTTGGCCGCCCCCTTGGGAGCTTTAGGTGCTGCTTTCGGTTTGGCTGTCTTTGGCTTCGGAGCTGACGATTTCTTAGCCGGAACGGCTGCCGGTTTCGCCGCCACAGGTCGAACCGGCGGAAGTTTATACGAGTTCTTGACCTTCACGAGCTTACCAGAAGCAACGATCTTCTTCAAGTTAAACAGTAAAACCTTCTTAAAATTAGGTGGAAGGTGAGTTTTGTGCTTCTCTTCGATGAATTTCGTGATCGCGTACTGGCTCGAACCAGTCCTCTCTTTCAGTGAAACGATCGCCTCTTTGATCATCTGATTATTTACAGAATCAACCAAGAATCAGAACAGATCTACAGCCTAAAACATCACAAGCAAGTAACATTAAAACACAACAGCAATACAGGATAAGCCTGCTACCTCGATGTAAGGAGGATGAGCAGCAGGAGATCTAGGTTTCTTCGGACCGGCCGGTTTCTTAGCCTTCGGCTCTTTCGTAGCTTTGGCTTTCGTCACCGGTTTTTCATCGGCGGGAACGGTGGCTGCCGGATCAGCCACTGACTCGAGGGCTACAGTTGGCTCTTCGCCTGACGCCATGACAGATATGAGAATTGCTGTGATGAAGATCGAAAACTAGGGTTGGGGTTTTGAAACGAAAGAGAGAAGAGAGGTAGAAAGAGGACGAGAGATCGGAAGTTCTCTGCAAGTAGTTTCGTTGATGAGGGAGCCGAGCAAACGAGGGCAATTTAAATACTCACTGGCTGTGAGAGGATGCCCGAAAAGACGAACGCTGATTGGTAGAATACCACGCGACGCGGATCTCGCTTCTGAAAATTTTAAATGTGGGCCCTTGGATTAACAGCTATCGACGGTTGAAAATGTTTGTTTGGATAGAATTTGGATGGGAGGGGAATGGAAATGAGGTTTTGGGTGAGCTTGGGTGTGCTTTTCACTTCATTTTCTTTTGGCACAACTTTAGATTTACCAAGTGGATTTTAGTGAGATTTGGATGGTTTTGTAGATTAGGAGCTAAGCTTTCTAATGAGTATTTGCATGCTTGATGAAGCTGTGTAATTTGAGAGAAATTCAATTTCAAAGTTGTAATGGTTTGTACAAGGATTTTTTATGAGTTTATTTAGGTTTTGAGTATATTAGAGAAAATGCTTGGGATATAATTTGGATTTTATGATTGTGTGTGATTATAGGTTTGTAGACGAAACTAACGCTTAAAAAATCGTTAAAATCCGATAAGATCTAGATATGAAACTCCCTGTCTAAAGGACAAAGAAGTTGAACATGTTGCACAATGTGTGATATTATGTGAGATAAAGCATACAATTTTGTGTATAGATCGTGTTAGATTATATCGGTGCATTGTTATAATTTTGAAACTAGACATGTTATACAATATTTGAGTACGTAAGAAGATTCATATTCATGCAAATATAGGTCATATAATCATATCAATATTTATAATTGTGTATTTAAAATATACAATGCACGTTGTTGCTCAACATGTATAAACATTTGAAATTAGTGTATTATGCAGAGGTGATCATCTTGTTGTCATTACATAAAACACTAACACAATGAATTTGAGTTATGTATTGTATGTTACCTTCTTCACAAGTCATCGTGATTGCATTAGGCTGCGTTTGGTTATTGTCAAAGTGTGTCAAAGGAAAAAGAAAGTAAAAGTACTGTGAAAAAAAAGTGAAGGAAGTTTCTTGTTGTTGTTTGGTTGTTGTGAGAAAATTGAATGATTCTGAATGAAAATCCTACATAATGTGTTTGGTTAGCGAGAAAGTAATAAGAATCCTGAATACAATTTTCTATTATACCCTTCTGATATAAATCATATTTATGTAATGTTAAATATTCATTTAGCATATTAAGCCCACAAAATATTATTATAATGACATATAATCACATAAATAGTTTATATCACATGTGGGACCCACAATAAAGCAAAATTTTGTTTAATTTGATAATTTTTACTACCAAAAAGAAAACATAGTTATTAAAAATAACAAATAAAACCAAATTACATAGATCTTCTCAACACCCTATCCCACATGTTGTCCTAATCTAAAAAGAGTGATGCACAATATCAATAATAAGTTAAACTAATTAAGATAAACTAAAAAAGATTTATCAACTCAAATAGCAAGAAACCAATTACAAGCATTCAAACATAAGCCTGTAAGGCCTACAACATAAATCAATTACAAGCATTCAAACATAAGTTGGTAAGGCATACAACATAAACCTAATATTATCAAATTATAATGCCTCATGAACGGCTGCACAACAAGTTATGTACTCCAACTCCATAGTGGGTAACGTGACAAGATGGCCCCACCACCTAGCAAGAATGTTTATCCTAATGTTGACTCTCAATCGTCTAGATCACCTGTCAAGTCCGCATAATTGTAGCCTTGTAGCTAAAAATCGGCTCCATAAAAGCATAGCATGTTATATGTTGTTCCATGTAGGTATCAAAGAATATGTTTCACTACCTTCCAATGAGCCTAACTTGGATTACTTTGAAAACGATTGACTAAACACAACATGGCGTACATCAGACTACCTATAGCACTAGTATAAGGACACGAGCCATATGTTCCTTATTTTCCTTTGCTTGGGGACAAAGGCCAATATTTAATAAAGTATCATTCTCGACAGTAATTTCAATGGCTTTAGAATCATGCATTCTGAAACGCTCAAGTACCTTATTAATGTAAGTCTCCTAAGACAAACTATGAAGCTTGTTAGTGTAATTCCTATGAATCTTAACTCCAAGCACGTAATCTAAATCACCCATGTCGAGGGATGACAATAGGACAGGTTTTGAAAAACCCTAACCTGCCCCTAAAGGAGGCCCCCTAATACCAAACCCACTCCAAACCCTAACGAGGCGGGTTTAATCCGATTATAAGAAATATTAAAAATAAATTTAAGATAATTTTTTTAATATTTTAGATATATTTACTTATAAAATACATATTTATACATAAGATATATAAATATATAATATAAATGAATGGCAACTGGGGGGATTGAGAGAAACACGACCCAAACCCAATTTATGGCTACCAAACCCTAACCATTAGGGGTGGGGCGGGGTGAGTTACCCATTTAACCCGTCCCATTTCCATCCTTACCCATGTCCTTCATCTCAAAATTGGAGGACAACCACTATTTAGGGGTGGGGCGGGGTGAGTTACCCATTTAACCCGTCCCATTTCCATCCTTACCCACATCGCCTGGGCAGGTGAAGGTGATGTACTATATGTATATTCAACACCCAACTATGACATAACGCGTTTTAAAGCCGTGATGGCCGTGAACCCAATCAGAACTCCGCAGTTAAGCGTGCTTGGGCGGGAGTAGTACCAGGATAGGTGACCCCCTGAGAAGT
Source organism: Pachysandra terminalis (assembly GCA_031762675.1). Taxonomy (NCBI): domain Eukaryota; kingdom Viridiplantae; phylum Streptophyta; class Magnoliopsida; order Buxales; family Buxaceae; genus Pachysandra; species Pachysandra terminalis. Next base: position 22,446 of record JAUPMG010274441.1, on the reverse strand, counting down.
CTGATTCGGGTGAGCCAAAAGCGGACAATATTGTGTCAGGTGGGGTGGGTCGTTACAACCTTGTACCTGCTCTGTCTCTATCTAGAATGATACATAGCTTACTAAGGAGATGGTTTACAACAGGAGATCTCCATCTTAGGGGAAAGGTCACTTCAAATAGGAGTTTACGTGGTCCTTAAGGTGTAGCGACCAAGGGCATGAGTGCTATTGACAGTCGAGATGAACCACAACACGTCAACCAGGAATCCGACGATGACGAATGAGTAAGTAGCTGTCGGAGCGAACCGTTGTACCGAGAGATGGTGTGTCACCTAAGCATGATTAGTCAAAGGGGACAAATTTTATTTATTATGGGAGTTACAAATGAGTTAGTATACTCTCCCCATTTAATGGGGAGGTTTCAAAAGATGATTTAATGTAGAGAAACATGCTCTCTCCAATTAATGTGAGAGTTACAGAGAGAAAAAAGTTCTCTCTCATTATTCGAAAGGAGTTACAATGAGAAACCAAGGAGATGGTGATAAGTGTTACTATCATAGAGGTTGCCCATACTTATATAAAACCTAGCATGGCTTAGGCATGGGAGAATAACTTTTGGCGGAGAATTCCTAAAATGAAGAATTGAGACTTTGAAAGCACTAGACTTGGAATTTTCACAAGAGAAATCTCTAGGTAGAATTTATTTTGATTGGTCAAGAAAAAATGTTTCTACTTGTTCATTGATCTCTCTACTTATTCGTGGATCTCCTATGTCGGTTTCTTGCCATCACCTACTTGCCATCTAACTCGGTTTGAGCAACATTATAGGAATGGATGCAGGACCGCAGTTTAGGCCTACATGTGGATCTACTTTCCCTGCTCAGATCCTACGTAGCAGAAACATGGATATATATGGCCACATGGTCCTCATTGTAGTGATCCGAATTTGTAAACCTATATGACCAATCTCGTAAGTTTTCCACACTAGTTAAATAGAAATATTGAAGTACTGAATCATCTATACCAAGTGGCCATTTTACGTCGGCAGTACCCGAGCTCCGACAACACTATTTCTGGTGTACATTCCGGTGAGTAAACCCTATAATCAGGTAATCTTCCTCCCCTTCTTCATTTCCCTATTTTTATTCTTCTTCATCCTTCATCTGGTAGACTTGCAACCCTCTCTTCCTTATCTCAAACCACCCTAAACCCCATCTCCTTCTTTTTGTGCCTAAACCTTCCACCATTCGGCCACCTTTATCACCACGACACCATCATCGCCACCCAACTGTGCATCCCCTATTCCGCACCTAATCACCATCTTGTCCGTCCACACAAGCCAACAACCAGTCAGCTACTTGAAACCCCAATCCTTTCCTGTTGTAGCAGCACCCCAAAACCACCGCACTCCACCTAAAATCCACCATCATCCTCCTGCCTCATCACCAATACAGTAGCAGCAGCAAACTCAGTGATTCTTCTCCAACATCCCAAACAGCACCGTCCTTGGATAACCTCATTTCACTTAACTGAACCAACCTAGAAAACCTCCCCTGCAACTCCTCCTTCTCCACATTCTCTCCAATACCCAATGCTCAACTCCATTGCAACACCACATATAACCTAACTCAACACACATTTTACACTCCTTTTCTCTTCTTATTCAAGCATCACTTTCACTGTTGTATATCAAGCTAAGTTCGACATTGGAATTCAAAGCAAAAGAAACAGCTGATATCGAGAGCTCACAAGGTTCGTACATTCCTCTCCTTCATTTTCATTTAATTTTGTTTGAAAGTAGGGATTAGACACTAATTCAGTCCATTACTTAGTTTTGTGGTTACATGTTGTCTTCGTGTTTTTGTGGAATGAATTAGGAATTACATTTATATATATTTTCTTTGGAATCAGGTTATTTAGCTATTTGGGATTGGTGTTTCATGAACTTGTTGAGGTCGTGTATGAAAAATAAGTTTGTCAGTATAGTTTATAAGCATAAGAGATTAGGATTTTTAGGTTTCTTTGATTCCCATGTTAATTTTAGCAATGTAATAGTATTTGGAGGAAATAGTTTCAAAATTGATAGAGTCTCATTTTAAATAGCACTTTAAGGGTTTATTTCCTTAATGAATTTTAGATTTTTTTTCTTTTAATTTTAATATGTTGTTTCTAGGAATTATCTAAAGCTTTTCTCCCAATTTTAATTTCTTTTTAGACATAGATAAATTGGCCAAATAATCTTAAATCAGGTAACTGGTTGAACTAGGAGAGGATGGGTGCCTAACACCTTCCCACCCTCTCAAATAAACCTCCTTACCCTAAATCTTGTCAGACCACCTCAAATTCCATAATTTTCGTCTAAAATCATAATCAATTGGGTGACCATCCACATCCAAACTCAATGGATGGTGGCGACTCCAAATAACCTGATCAACCTAAGGCCCACCCGACTCGAGGGTGATCACACTTTCAAAATGATAATGCTATAAAGGACTTTCCATTGGTTTTTCCCAAGTCATTGATTAGTAGATTTTCTTTTGCTTTTGTGGATGATACGAAGTATAAGCTCTTGAATTTATCAATTGATTATACTATTTATCATAAGTTGCCATGATTGGCTACCTATGGGACCCACAATCTCAAAGTTTGTGCACACAATTTCAAGATGGTAGGGCATGGTTATGCCCAAACAAGTAGTGAGTTCAAAAAAAATCCTTGAACTTGCAGGTTTTTCCTTGCACTCTTAAAAACTATTTGATTAATAATAGTACTACTTATCCAAATATGTACTTAAAAATTAAAACTGTGTAGTGCTTGCAATGAGTTTCTTGGAGTTTTGCATTCACAATATTACATTTTTGTATATCTCTTGAACTAAAAACTATATGGCAAAGGTTTTACTTCATGTTTCTTTGTTTCAAAAATTGGGAAATCAACTACACCTTGAATTTTCAAATGCATGCAAATAAACATCAACATTTGGACAGAAATCATATCCTTACAAGTAATTGTTGAGCCCATGTTGAGCACAGGCCAAATAGCTAGTTACTTCCTAAGAAAATGGAAACTATTCTTTTAAGAAAATGCTCATTACTAACGTAGCTATCTGTTTATTTAAAATACATTATCATGTAATAAATTATAATCGAACTGAAGCGTACTTGAACAAAATAATGATTGAATAAAAATATTTGAAAGTGGATGCAATTGGAAAGAACTTAATAAGAGATTTTAAATGGATACATTCATTTTACAAAATAATACACAAATTAAAAGAAATTTATTTTAGAAAATATATATATAAAACAAATTTAATCCCTAAAAACATGGAGAGTTATTCTTTTTTTTTTTAAATCCAAAATAATAATTTGTGAAAAATTGTCATTCTAATAAGTTTTTATTTTATTATTTTTTTTTCTTTTGAAAATTGGACTCTTCACAGTTAACCTTACCTACATGCAGTATTGCACAATATACCCTCTAGTTTTTTGATAACTTCGTAATCGACTCCATTGTTTTAGGTAATGTGTATTAATATTAAAATTGAAACCTCTATTTTGTGAAAAGTGAGGTGTAGATATCCCATAATTGCAAGTCTCTTGTAATAGATAAATTAAGATAAAAAAATTACAGCTTTTAATTTTTGGATATATTGAGAGAGAGAGAGAGAGAGAGAGAGAGAGACATTACAAGCTACAATTCATTTAATCACATTAATTGTCTTACCTACTCGCTAACTTATTAAGAAATGTTTGACTTTTTCATTTACGCATGGTGAGGCATACTGTTTATTACTGTTATAGACTTTAAAAGGGTAAGTAATGATACAAAAAACATCATTTTTTAGGATCCTTTTGAGAGCATTGCAACAAGTTGTAAAAACAATATACCAAACTTTATTAAAAAAAAAACTGCTTAAAACTCTTTTAACTTTTAAGGATTTTGTTTAGTTTTTGTAAGTTCTTGAGGTCAAGATGTATGAGGCTATCATGGTAGGTTAATTTTAGACTCAGGATTGTAAATCTCATATAAGGAATTTCTACATGGTTTTTCAACTTTTACGCAGTCCTTTGACTTGGGAACATTTCCTAAATTTTTCATGATTTTTAAACAAGTTTACTTATGTTTTTGAAGCACAAATTCTCCCATTGACCTAATCTAGACCCACAACCCCCTCATATGAGATGATATTGTAGTTAGACCAAAAACAAAATATTTGCATATTAACCTCGCATGTGGTGTGTAAATTTCATTTCAAACTCTTTTATGCCCCGTATGTTTGGGTAAAAACTCCACTTATATCTTGAAATGACATAAGATAGAAGTTTCTTCAGAAAACCTAAAATATCTACTTTTAACTGTTTTGAGTTTTAGAACCCTCAGGAAGTAAGGTTTTGGCAATCGAAATTTCAGGTTAAACCATTTATTTAAGTGAGGGGAATCTGTCACACACCAAATCTCATATCACGGATCTCAATGTGTGATACGAATTCGAGGTCCAACCTCCTATACTCACCCTGAGTGTAGGCCAATGATAAAGCAACTAAATATGCACAAACACAATAATAATCAAATAAAAACCTCATTATGATCCAAACCAACAAAAGTCTTTAAAAATTAAATAAACAAATCCATTATTTTATATCCAATGAACTAAATCCAAACTGAGAATAGAAATCCATACTCTCTAGAAAATAAATAACAGAAAAATAAAGATAAATTTAGGTTGAGTCAAAGCAAGCTCTCGAATTCATTCCACTATCAGAATTGCCCCAATGCTGCTTTTTTGAAATATTTCGCATAAAATGCGTGAACTCGCGAAAGTTAGTAAATACAAATCATTTATGACTATGCACACATGACGGCCCGAACCATAGTTTTTAATTTCATAAATTTCACAGATTTTAGAGGCTCCAACAAAAATGAAATTTCTGAAATTTTGGTTGAAAACCATTTTATGATTAAAATAACTGAACGAAATTAGGCTCTAAAATTTCATGAAATTTCGAATATTTCACCGAAATAATTTTTTTTTATTTAAAATATTTTAATATAGACTTAAGTTTTGCCAATCTCTTAAGGTTTTAAGTAAGTAACAAGTAGTACCTTCTAATTTCTAAAATATAAATAATAAATTTAATCAATAAAAATGATATCTTCAATAAAATATATGTTATTTATGAATATAAAAATGTTAAAAAAAGAAAGAAATAATATTTTCATTAATAATGTGAAACAATACAAAAGTTTATAACTAATGAATACAACATTTATGTTACAACATCCAAGTATATAAGTACCCAAAATATATTGGATTCAAATTCTAACATCTAATAAAAGTTTAAACTGAAATTTTAAACTTTATTTCTTGATTTCCTTCAATTTACGCAGGTACAAAATCCATTTGTATACCTGTATAAGCAAAAGAAAAAAAATTAGTAATAATATCTATTATATATAATAATTAATAAAATAATATACCCAATATCAACTCCTCCTTAATAGTACTCCCAAAGATTGTGTAATCTCCTGCAATAATAATAGTAAAAAAGAGACTAGATGAGCATAATAATATCTATAACAAAAAAAAAATGCTAATTGCATTATCATCTACAACTACTGCAAAGTAAATTTAAAAGTGTCAAATTTATAGTTATTACAGAGCCATAAAGAATTATACAGTAAAATTGTTTTTAATAAAGTTTTTAATGTTATTCTTTCAAAATGCAAAGCATAAGGGAGTTGGGAGCTTTGGATGGAAGATGAGTGGTGAAAAGAATGAGAGTTTGAACCTATTTATAGAGTTTTAAATGAAGTTTTTTACTCTTTTTTTTCTTTTAACTAGATTTCAGGAATTATTTCGGGCGAATTATGCGAAATTTCAGTCGAAAATTTCCTTGATAAAGTCAAAATTTCTACTGATTTTTTTTTACCAAAGTACAAATATTTCGACAGAATTTCATTGAAAATTTTCATGAGAAACTTTCTCAAAAAACTTCAGTATAAAATTACTTCATTTCGATTTTCGCCTGACCCATCCGAAACTGAAATTTCGGCAAAATTTTAAACTACGGCCCAAACATACAACAACAACAGGGTTATCATCTTGCAATCGGTCCACATGTATCATAATAAGTGTACAAATATCATATGATCTAAGAATAATATATGAAATAAATGAGAGATATGAATATGAATATGAATATGATATGTATGTCGTGAGGATCCATCCTTAAGCCATGTCAAATCTATTGGGTTTACAGATATCCATCAGTAGTCAATCTTATGATTCCTACATTATAAGGCAAGAAATCACGCCTTATGCATCCATTTTACAATTGCTAGTTGGATGAGATTATCTCTATAGTTCCATGTGTACCCATGGATCTATGGCTTTCAACCCACGGATCTCAATTGCCCAATCTATTTCACAATCTCTTTAGGAATTCAAACTCAAGGATCCAAGACCAAGAGTATTTACATATATACCCTCCATGAACCCACCATGGCTTCCAGTGTTAATTACACATATACAATGCATGACAGTATTCTAACCCCAAGGCATCACCCCTATGGTTGGGCCATCCCAAGACCGGTACCACCTTAGTGTGCATGCCTTGTACAACATTATTAACCCAAAAACATCACCCCTATGGCCAAGCCATCTCAAGACCAGTACCACCATAGTGTGTATGCCTTGAAACCCAATGATGATCTCACACGATTGTCCAAAATAGAGATAAACATACCTATCTCACAATATAAATCAATTGCTTTTACATTCAGGTAAAACCTCCATTTTAAACACTAACAGGAGTCCAATAGGTCCATACAACCAGACCTTGTCGTGATTGTAACACCCCGAACAAATATTTGCATAATAAATATTAAATTTAGAAGCTAATTAAAATTTTATTGGATAATTCACTTATGGAGTCTACCTAGGCATCTCATAGGATCATTAAGGCTTAATGGATTGGGTTTAAAAAGGCTTAAATAGACTAAAAGTGTTATTGGACTGTTATTGAGGAAACTAATAAGGATTTAAATAAAAATTAATAAACCTTTAATTAAAGTGAAATTCGTGTGAAATAATATGGCTAAAATTACAACTAAGTCTACTTAACTAAGGAACCCTAGTTAGACCTAAAGGCTAAGACAAATAATATATAATGAAACTAGGGTTTCTAAACATCATAATACTCTAAAATTCGTGGAGATAATAGGGAGAACGGTTGTGGTACTTCAGAAACCCTAGGGAAAAAAAGAAGAAAAAGAAGAGAAAATGCTAGAAACCAAGAAAACTCAGATAATCAAGAGGTAAATACACTTTCCTTGTTTCTAATTCATACAAAACTACTCAACCATGCTTTGTATGATGTTTGATATATCTATGAGAGTGTGAGAATGTTTCCCTATTAATGTGTTGTGAATACATGATGGTCCCTAGTGAATATTTGCATATCTGTGATAAGGCCTGTTATTAGGGTGTTTATGGTATGATGTGTTGTGGAAGATGTGATCCTACGTTTATACCATGTCTAATGATGAGAGCATGCTTCTAGAATGATTTAATGCATATATGTGTTATTATATGGTGTTGATCATGCTAGTATGTGTGTTCTTATGTATGTATGAGTTTATATGTAAGATTCATGAAGTGGATGTGATATAGGGTGTAGATCATCATTTGTTGATGTTTTATACATGGGTTTTATGTATTTATATGTTGTTGTGCATGACATATATGATGGACTTGAAAAATGATGAAGGTGCATTGGGGAATTGCAATGTAATCTAAATATGTTTGTATCGACGATGGCTTGGTTGGTGACCAACCAGTGCCTATCGAAGGGTGTCGGCGACCGACACATCCAACGACGGGACATGCTAAAGAACACTCTGTTCTTGGGTTTAGCTACTGAAGGTGGGTCGGTGGATTGATCGAATGTGTCCTATGTTTTTATTGGTGTTTCGTTTCATACTGGACGTGTGTGTGCCTGAAAGTGGAGCTGGGTTGTTTGCCACACTTTTGCCTTAGTCGGTGGACCGACTAGTCCACTAAGGACTTACCGATGACTGTTTATTTGTTTGGTATTTTATTTATGATTTAATTAATTTAGTTGAGGGTCTGGATTGGTTGTTGCATGACATGGGTTAGTCATGTGGACCTATTTGACTCCTGCTGGTAATTAGAAAGGAGGGTTTGGCATTAATATAAATTGGTTTGATTTATATTGGGACATGTGTAAGTTCATCTTTATTTTGGACAATGAGTACGATAATCATTGGGTGTATCATCTATTTGGACAATGATGTGTGATCGTCATTGGGTTTCAAGGTATGTACACTATAGCGGTAATTCCTTGGGATGTCCTAGCTATAGAGATGATAGCCTTGGGTTAATAATAAGTGGCACAAGACATGGAGACTATAATGGGTTGGTCTTGATATGGCTTGGCTATAGGGGTGGTGTTCTTGGGTTAATAATATTTGGCCAATGGTGTGTGATCATCATTGGGTTACAAGGCATGCACACTACGATGATCTAGTCTTGAGATGGCCTAGTCATGGAGGTGGTGTTTTAGGTTAAAAACTATCATGCATTGTGTGTGTGTAGACACAAGAAACTATGGTCGGGTTCATGGAGGGTATGCAGATGCTCTTGGTCTTGGATCAATAGGTTTGTGTCCCGAAAGGATGGAAATAGATTGGGCAATTGAGACCCGTGGGTTGAAAGTTCATAGAACCATGAGGTACACATGGAGTGCTGGAGATTGTAAAGTGAATGCAAGAGGCATGATACCACACCTTATAATGGAAGGATCAAAGCATTGTCTACTGGCAGGTATCCATAAGCTTCGTAGATTTGACATGGTGTATTTCCTTGGGGCTCAACACTGCATACACATCATGTTCATCCACATTGCATATCATATTTTTATATTATTTTTTATTCATTCATTTCATATACATATCATTATTTCATTCTTGGATTATGTGATGCTTGTACAATTATTATGATATATGTGGACTGATTGTAAGATGATAACCATGTTGTTTGTTGTGTGTTTGGGTGGTCTTATGTGCATGGTCATAAGGGGTTTGCACTTACCGGCTTTTGTGAGCTCACGCATTTTATGCACAATATTTTAGGAATGCAGCATTAGGGCTATTCTGAGGGTGGTGTGAGCTCAGGAGGATGCTTTGACTCAAGCTGGATTTTATCATTTATTTATTTCCTAGAGTATGGACTTAATTTCAGATTCGGTTTTGTCTTCCTTGGTTTAGAGGAAGGGATTTATTATCATTTAATTGATGTTTAAAGACTTTTGCTGGTTTTGGACAATATTATGATTTTATTTTTAATATTATTGTTGGTTGAGCATTTATAGTTGTTGTTCCATTGGCCTACACTCGGAATGAATATAAAGGGTTGCACGTTGGGTTTTGTATCACACCTTGAGAGTCGTGATATTGGAATCGGGATGTGACAGTGCACTAGCTATTACAGGCCTTAGATAAATTAAATAAATCAAACTATAAAATATATGAAAATTCAACAGGCGTCAGTAGGTCGTTGGGGGTTGGTCGGTCCACCGGCCAAAGCAAAGTTGGGGCAAATATAGGCATTCCACTTGCAGACACTTTGAAAGGTCAAGTGTGTAGCAAATTCATCATAAAAATACAGTTTTTATGTGGTCGGTGGGTTGGTCGATCCATCGTCCCACATGGTCGGTGGCCAAACCCAAATACAGTCATTTGGTCGAAAGGCTGGTCAGTCGATGGGTAGGTCCACCGACGTCCATCAGCAAGCACTGGTCAATCCACCATCCAAGCTGCCATCGATACATAGTTTTTCTAGATCATATTGAATTTTCCAATGCTTTCTTATCCCCTCTTAGGTCCAGCGTATATCGAATGGATGGTAACATGTAAATACACAAAAACCATGCATGAAGCAACATTAAAGCATGATCTAAACATAAGATCACATCCACTTCATGAAACTTATATATAAACACATATACTAGCATGATCATCACTACAAATCATCAAGTATATACATCATATCATCATAGAACATGCTCTCACATCAGACAAGTATATCACAAAACACACCAAGCATGGTTGAGAAGTTTTGCAAGAAGAAGAAATAAGGGAAGTGTACTTACTCTTGGTTTTCCTGAGTTTTTTGAGTTTTCATCACTTGATCTTAGCTTTTTTTCTAATTTCTTCTTAGGGTTTCTAGGCAATCACATGTGTTCTCCTTGAAATCCCCACGAATTTTAACAAGTTATGATGATTAGAAACCTTACTTTTCATTATATAGTAAAAGTATAAGCTTTTAGGTCTTATTAGGGTTCCTTAGTTACTTAGGTGTTGGTTATAATTTTCTCCCTGTTATTTTTCATGAATTTCACTTAATTATTGGGCTCTTAAATTATTAGTTAAACTCTTATTAAGTTTTTTAAAGTAACCCATGAGTGTCTTAGGCCTTAAGAATCACACTTAAGCAATCCAATTACCCTTTTAACCTACTTAAGTCTTCTAAACCTAGTCCATTAAGTCTTAATGATCATGTGTATTGCCTAGGTAGACCTTCTAAGTAAATTATCCAATCAAAAATAATTTGTTCCTCAAATTTAATAATCTCTTATGCAAATTGTGGTTCAAGATGTTACAAACCCCCTTAAAAGAATTCTACCCTCGAAATTCGGCTAATCTTAACTCTTAAGTTTTAATCATTCAATTCTTCAAATCATAACATAATTATTATAAGGAGACAACACATATTCACATTCATAGCATTCAACATACAAGGGTCATAAGAATATACCTAATGCAGTACTAGACGTACTTGCATCCTTAGAAGGAAGTGTATAAACTCAGTCATATGTGAGTAATGGCTGATTTGCTGGCTTCTAATACTCCACTCTCTTCGGACGAGGGCAATCTCTCTTGATATGCCCCTCCTCTCCACAGTTATAACAATGTTGGACCATCGTCCCTTGTACCGGAAGTATTGTTACTACAACTGGAGTCTTGTACTTCTTACTATGGTCTGATTCCCTATCCTCATGTTTGATGCACTTCTCTTATTCCTTTGCTCCCTCACCTGGAAATACCTCTCACTATCCTTTTTCACACTACGTGCACACTCCAACACCTGTGCACAGGTCCTAAATCCTTGGGGTACCACCTTAGATCCATTGGCAGCCCTCAACCCCTCTTCAAATTTTGTTGCCTTATCCTCCTCATCTGCTATGACATGGGATGCGAACCTAGACAAGGTAGAAAATTGAGCCTCATAATGAGCCACAATCATAGAACCTTGCTATAGTTTCAAAAACTCAGCAACCTTCTGCCTTTTGAAGCTATTAGAGAATTAGACATCAAAGAACTATTGTTTAAACCTATCCCAAGTCATCTCACCATCTACAGTCCTCTCTACCATCTTTCACCAATGCTGAGTCTCCCCATTCAGTATAAACACCTTGAGGTACCATCTTAGATCTAATTGTAGCCCTCAACCCCTTCTCAAATTTTGCTGCATTATCCTCATATGCTATGACATGGGATGCAAACCTAGACAAGGTAGCAAACTGAGCCTCATACTGAGCCACAGTCATAGAACCTTGCTTTAATTTCAAACATTCTGCAGCCTTATGCCATTTGAAGCTATTAGGGAAGTAGGCATCAAAGAACTGTTGTTAAACCCATCCCAAGTCATCTCACCATCTACAGTCCTATCAACCATCTCCCACCAATGCTGAGCCTCCCCATTCAGCATAAACACTTTTAGCCTAACCTTCTGATCCACAGGACAGACCATGGCCCTAAAGACCTTCTCTATAGCCATCATCCACTTTGAGCCTTCAATGGCTCAATGTTCCCCTCAAAAGCTGGTGGTGACAACTTCTTAAACTTATTCAACCATTGAATCCCCTGCACCCTAGTCTTCATGAATACTGATCTCCTCTGCTTTTCCTGAGCCTACCGTCTCATCTCCCTCTCCTACTGAAGAGATGTGACCGTGTCCCCTAAAACTTGGTAGACATGCACGAGTTGTGATTCCACTCTCTCTCTAGCTGGAGAATCCCCTCATGAAGTGCCTCTCCCTCCTTTTGCCACATATAAAAGTAAGAAGACGAGACTCAACCACCTAACACCACTATTTAGAAATCAACAAACACATGTCAATTCACACAATAAATAACATACATAATATACAACACATGCCACATGCAATCCTATCTCCTTTAGCATTCACCCTAGAGTCTCCTTACGAATCCCTGAGTATAAATCAATGATAAAGCAACTAAACATGCTCAAACACAATAATAATCAAATAAAAACTTATTATTGTCCAAACTAGCAGAAATCCTTTAAAACCAAATAAACAAATCCATTCCTTATATCCAAGGAATTAAATCCAAACTGAGAATAAAAGTCCCTACTCTCTAGAAAATAAATAACAGAAAAATAAAGATAAATCTAGCTTGAGTCCAAGCATCCCCCCGAACTCATTCCACAACCAGAATAGCCCTAATACTGTTATTCTAAAATATTTTGTATAAAATGCGTGGGCTCGCGAAAGCTAGTAAGTACAAATCCCTTATCACCATGCACACAGAACCGCCCAAACACACAACAACAAGATTATCATCTTGCAATCATTCCACATGTATCACAATAAGTGTACAAACATCACATGATCCAAGAATAATATATGACATAAATGAGAGATATACGAATAATGAAAATGAATATGATATGTATGCAGCGAGGATCCACCCTCAAGCCATGAAAAATCAACCGTGCTTACGGATACCCGCAAGTAGCCAATCCTTTGATTCCCACGTTATAAGGCAAGAAAGCATGCCTCTTGCATCCATTTTAAAATCGTTAGCTGGATGAGCGTTCCATGTGTACCAATGGCTCTAGGGACTTTCAATCCACAAGGGCTTAATTGTCCAATCTATTTCATAATCTCTTTAGGGACTCAAACCCAATGATCCAATACCAAGAGTATCTACATAGAACCTACCATGGCTTCCAGTGTCAATTACACATACACAATGCATAACCGTATTTTAGCCCAAGGACATCACCCCCATGGTGGTGCCATCTTGTCACATCCCAAACCTAGAATACTCATTGGAGACCCTAAAGATTTGCAAATGCAATTCTCACCCCATATCCACGTGGGAGTGGCTAAGTAATGTAGAACAGAAGCGTAGATCCTCAATAATTCTAATAAATATTACAATTTGATTAACTAAGTCTTATGAGTTCAACTATACTATAAAGATCAAATGTGGACTTCTATCCAATTGTTCATAACTTACTGAACTCTCTGATTAATCATCCAGGACCTGAACTATTAACAGCATACGTAAGCTAAAAGATCGGACGAGTAAGCTCTTCGAAGACATGGTATTTACTCATAAACACATGTTTCGAGAAAATAAGTAATATCATATAATAACTAAAGAAATAATGGATAATATCCCATAGATATAAGCAATACATAAGTACACTCCATATAATGCAATTCTCTCCCATCTCACTTGCGTTTATCTCAATGACTATAAGTCCACACAACTTGATCAACTCTATGATGCCTAACTCTATATGATAACTTGTAAGTTAAGTGCAAATCACACAAAACATGCACAAGAAGATGCAATGCAAGCTGTAGAGAATGTATGATGTATGCCCACTCTAGATTCATCTTACTTTGCCACAAGATATCTTCTCAAATCATCCTCCATACAGGGCCTTTAACAAAGCTAAGATATTCTACGTACGTACCGCAGTTATAGGGGTTCACAACCCATCGGGCACAATCATCTACTCTTATTTTTGATTAAGGACGAATCTGGGGCATCACAAAGAACATCCTCCCTACTGGAGCATCGTAAACATATACATACCACAAGAGTCTATGAGCTGGTATCTTGGAGTCCCAATACTAGGCTCACTCCTTAACCTATCAAGGGCCACAATTCTCTCGAGGTTCCAATACATGGCCAACCTCTTCACTCGGGTCAAACACTCTGTCCTCACATGGATAGTCATAACACATGGTTCACAACCGTACCTCTCATTGTCAACACACTCAAGTGCCCTAACTCAGTACAACATAGCTATCCTGGCTAGGTAGTCACAATGCAACTCAAGTAGAAATTTTCATTAGTAATGCAATTCACACAATATAGTATATCATGCTCATACACATATATTCATCAAGTAAACACATGAGACATTCTCATGATCTAAACTACATTCATCACATCTCACATACATACATATATAAATCACCCTTATGCATTCGTAGATATAAGAATATATAGTGAATATTCATCTTTATAATTCATGTATTACCATTCAAACATAGACATAATCCTAATCATAAGCATTACTATATTAAATACTTATCAAATCAGTCCATACTTCATATTTCATCTATCTAATACATTTACAAGCTTTCCGTAAAATATCACAATCATTGGACCAACTTCACATTTTTTTGTATGTCCACCCCCTTGTCGAGGGCATGTCGAAGTGGTTCGGTAGACCCTCTCGGTATGTCGACGCAAGTTCGGTAGACCAACTTGAATCACACAAAGATTTGGGTAGAGCCTTTGATACGTCGAAGTGGTTTCAGTACACTGACCTGAACTACCAATTTCTCAAAAAACCCTTCGGTATACCAGAGGTACGAAAACTCACAAAATTCAGATAGATCACACCAAATCACACACAACATATACTTATACAATTCATATACATCACAATTCTCATAGATCATTACAATGTTTCATTCAAATAACGCAACTTTTTTCCTAAACCTTATGTAATCATCCTCAAGGACCCCAACCTAAGCCAACACTACTCAACATGAAGGTCCTGGATCAACCGGAAGTGGGCCAAGTGGCCATAAGGTTAAGAAATTGGAACCAGGTTCTCTCAACTTATAATCACTGGTTAGTTGATTTGAAATCAATTAGAATGTGACACGTGGGATAATGTGTCACACCATCATTAATGACAGAGTGCTTTTGTTCTCAATTTTTGTGCTTAGAATTTTAAATTCATTATAATTAAACACTTCATCCCACGTGTCTCATTTTAATCGATTTCAAATCAACTAAAAGGTGATTTATAGCGAGGATCCGGATCCTTAGAAATTAGACCAGGGGTTAGGTACCCGGGCTTCTGTGCCCTTTAGGGTCGGGCTTGGATAATCCGCAGTCTAACCCAGCCCGCCCGAGTATCACCCGTACGTATAAATACATGGCTAAGTGTCATGTGTCCTTTGAAACCCTACCGCGCGACAGACGAATTTCTGCAGATTAGGTTTTTCCGGCTCTTCGTCTTCAGCCATGGTGAGTTCGTATTTCATGCGATTCTGCGATGGAGTTTCTAAGGATCTCATATTTCTTATCTTAATAATCTAGCAATTAAGCATTTCTATAATCGTTATCTCAGGCGGATCCCGAAACAGATGTCGCTCCCGGCCTGCCGAAGAGGAGAACTTTTAAGAAATTTAGCTTCAGAGGTGTGGATTTAGATGCTTTGCTGGACATGTCTACCGATGATCTTGTCAAACTCTTTCATGCCCGGGCTCGCAGAAGGTAAGGATTGAGGACGTCTTCCTGTTCCATTTTATGCACAAATCTAAAGATAGAGAAAGCTTGATTTTATATATATATTGTGTGTGTTTGTAGTGTCTGATTTGTTTATCATGATGTAATCATAGGTTTCAGCGAGGTCTGAAGCGAAAGCCCATGGCTTTGATCAAGAAGCTGCGCAAGGCGGTAATGGACATTCTCCCCCAATCTGTTTAATCTCATTAGTCTTCTCTTATTTATTTTTATTTTTTTAAAATCATCATCATCTTTGTTGTTGTATTTATTATTTTTTTCTTCTTGTTGTATTCTCGTCATTATTGTTATTGTTAATATGTTTAACCCCCGTGTGATTGTTTTCATAGTTCAGCTATCATAATCGGTAAAAGGGTTATTCTTAGTTTTGCAATTTTCAAACTGATATTTAGTTTTCATAAATTACGTTTTTGAACGAGCAAGCAGATTTTTTGTGGTTGGATAATTGGAAACAGTTGGTGACATTGCTGGTTCAACTTCATCTGCTATAATTGCAAGTTGGTTCTTGATATTCGTCGATTTGGGTTTCATACTTGGGTTGAAATCCCTTTGAGAGGAAATTGGTACAGCTGGAAGAAATGATTGTTAGAATATGATTTATCTGTTGCTAGATTATTTTATTTTTATTGGATGATGCATTATATAAATGAAATTCTATGCCATTAATATATTATAGGTTGTTGTGGTAGTAGTTATAAAAGAATACATGTTCTAGTTATTTCCTCTCAAATAGTTATATAATGGGTTTTGTAACGAGTTTTTTGAAATTTATTTGTTTAAGAGAAATTAGGTGGTTTAAATGTGCCAGAGGTGTAATTGTTTGTCAATCAAGCAATAAGCAATGCCTTTTTCCTTGATACGGCTGGTGTTGGTGGCATAAATAACGTTTCTCCCTTCGTATTTCCTTGATAAGTCTGGGGTTGGTGGCATAGAAGTATGTAACCTTCTCAATTGAAATGCCTTATTTCCAAAAAAATTATTTTAGAGTTTTGGTAACCTGACACCTTTCTCATTAATCCGTGATTAGGATGTGTGGTTACACATTCTATATATCAGAGGCGTTTAGTTATTCTTCTTATCCATGTGATGGTGTGTTTGAAGAGTACTGAATGCTTTGTAAATCTTAGGTCTGATGTTGAGTTGGAAGTCTTGATAGTGTTCATCTAGTTGAATAATTGTAAGAATGCCTTATAGGTTTGAAGTCCAGTAACATATTTACACATTCAAAATTGTGATGATATTTATGCAGTAATAGATCTTATGTGTTCCAAGCAGAATGGAATGCATTATGCTGAATAATTGTAAGAAAGCTAATGTTTCATGAATACGACGTGATTTTGGGAAAAAATGCGTTTTAGGGTTTGTTTGGTAGTGGGCTATAGTATTGGGAATTTTTTGGTGTGGATATGGTCCTTTAAAGCTTATCCTTTAAAGAAGTTTGTATTTGTAATTTATTGCCTTGGTTTGGGAGTATATGGTACTTCTTTTTCTTTCTTGGAATATTAATTTAAGAAGGCCCTTCTTTATAGTGAATGTGAAGCACTATGTGCACTCATTTTTCCCCTTACTCTTTGGTTACCCTTTTATTGGGAGAAAATGTGATATATATTCGGTTAGGCACATGAAGCTTCTATTGTGTTATCTGCTGAATTTTGTTCTATAAAATATGTTTCTCCTTTTACTAGTTGTTTTCCAAGTCCAAATATTGTTTAGAACCAAAATGAATTTTTAAATGAAAGTGCAAGAAATGCTGCACAATGGAGGGGATCCTTAATTTTCTCATCATCAATTTCCTATTTTTTATTTATTTATTTTTGGTTTAATTTAAGGTTCTCATTTATTTATTTTTTGTATTTTCATGTTTTGTTTATTGTTTTTGTCACCCCAGTTTAATTTTTATTCCATATTAGGTGTTATTACTTTGATTAATGGTTCAATGGTTTTCGTTCAATTTTTTTCTATTTTTTTTAGATTTAGGTTTTTAATTGGCTTTTATCTATATTTTGCCTTTTCTTTTAATTTCATTTCTAAATTTTTTTTGACCCTTTCTTTCTTGATTTACAGGTTTTAAGCACAGTAAGCTAAAGATTTTCTTTATAATATTTAATATTTTGTGTCGTTTTAGTTTTTTTTTTTTGTTTTGTTTTATTGATCTAAATTTTTATGCTTTATGATTTAAGTTATTTTCTTATTTTGAGGTTTTTTTTTTCTTTTTTATTCTTTATGGGGTTATTATTGAGTTTTTTTTCCTATGATGAAAGTTCCCTTTCCTTGTTCTTTCATGTTTCAGTTTTTTTATCTGTTCTATTTTAAATTAATTTTTTCTTAATTTTATTTATTTCTTTGTATTTTCTTGTGATTTAATTATTCTCTTTTATAGTATTTTCTTTTTTCTATTTGTTGTAATAAATCTTATATTTCAACCTTTGGTCCAACAAGGTTTTCATACTCATGCTTCATTATCTTCATTTTTTTTTTGTTTTAATCTATTATTTTTAATCCAATTTGTGTTATTTTGTTGATTGCATTTTTCGTTTTTCTACCATCACCTAGACACAAATTATACCATTACCTTGTGAGTGAATTGGATTCTTTTCTATTTCCAACTTTTGTAGGAGTATGGAAATTGTTTTGTTTATGGACTTCTTGATGTGTATGTTTTAGTCATCTTGCTTTGAAGGAGTGCTTGTTGTTCTTGGTAGAGCTTAAGGTTGCTCTTGAATGTTGATGGTAACCATGGTGGCTTTTTAGTAGTGGTGGGGATTTTATTGTCATTTGAGTTATGTAATGGCGTCTGAACAAGAAATAGGGAAGCTTGACGCTTCCCATTGGAAAAGAGTGGGGTTCGGGATCTCTTCTCGGTAGGCTACAACAAGGAGATTGAGGGAGCATTGTCCAACAATGGCGTTGAGTAGTCGAGGGTTGAAGCTTCTTCTTCGTCGGGCGCTAAGAACCCTCGTTGGAAGTCATATATGGATGCTTTGTCCCAGATCCCTTTTTCTTCTAACCCATCTTCATCCTCTCATCCTTACCCATCTTCGTCACACTTTGTTGCCCCCTTTTCCCTTGCGTTTGGTTCGGATGGTCTGAAAAGGCAGTTCGGAGTTTGTCGCATCAGAGTGGAGAATAAAGAGTTCTTCCTGGTTGAGATGGTTTTCAATAGAAAGCAGTGGTTTCAGTTGATTGGAAAAGTAATGGGAAGATCTCTTCCATTCTCTTTTGAAGCGAAATGAAATGGGTTGCTGCGATGTGTATGAAATCTGTTCACGATGGTGGGTCTCGTGCTTTCTTTAGGATGAAGGCGACGGATCTGAGAATTCTGATTTTGGGAAAAAAAGTTAGCTATGCAGGAGCTTACCTTTAATTTCCGGTATATCAAGGCAATCATAGGGTGTTTATTTTCATACCAATAGGGGCGAAGAAGGTTGAATGGTGTGTGTGTGTTGATTTTATCAAGAACGTGTTCTTGTTGAACCAGGGGTCTCATCGAATAATAGGGAATAAATTTTCACAGATTTAAACGATATCAAAATCTCTCATAGTAATAGAAGATTTATTCTGGAGCGCTGTGTTTGACGATAGGTTTAGTTCCTGGAATGATAAATGGAATATGGCTTTCATCGTTTCCTCAGGGAAGTCAATTGCTTCGTGGGTTGGGGTCAGTAGTGAAATCCAAAGTTTTTATAAGTTGGGGACCTCTTTGAACATCATTCCCATTTCAGAGCTTCAAGCGATTTGTTTTATCCCTGATATGGATATTTTCGCCCATTTATGCAGCATGTGGTCCT
>JAUPMG010274422.1:0-17248 GCA_031762675.1 Pachysandra terminalis | reverse complement strand
CCCAATCCGGTTTCTTTTCCCCAGCACCTTCGTTCCATCACTCTTCTCCTCCTCGACCTAAGTTCATCGTCCTCTCCACTCTATGGCCGCCATGGATGAACTAACAACCAAAATTGATAGTTCATTTATTCCACCGAGACCCAACAACAAAATCCAACCTTTTGCAGAGGAAATCTCGAGACTCGAAGCTAAATGGAAATACACCCTTATTGGTCTGATCCTTAAGGGAAATCACCACATCAACAGTGTTAGGTCTACGCTCTTAACGATCTGGAACCCAATCACCCCTTTATCCAGTCGTGCTATAAAGTCCAAAGATGACATTCAAGCTATCCATGACAACCAACCATGGGTCATCAACAGATGACTTAGTGTCTAGGACATCATTGACAACGAAGCAGATGCTGAGGAACACAATTTCTGGAATTTACAATATGGGTTCAAATACTTGAACTCCCAAGGTTCTACCAATATGAGATCGTTGCGCACAAACTCATATCTTCTTTTGGTAAGGTTCTCACTACCAAAATACCAGTTGAGGGTAATAACTTCATGAATACATGTGTTGGGCATGTTCTTAAGTTAATTAACCCTCTTCCTCCTGGCATCTTACTTGATGTCAAGAATAAGGAGTTGTGGCTTGCCTTCAAATTCGAGCAACGCATTTCTTGTGGAGTGATTGGACATGCAATCAACAATTGCAAAACCTATTCATCTGCTCCGATGACGTGCAGAAGAGGGGGAGAGAAAGCATACCTCTAACCTAAGAATGGCTAGCAATAGGAGGAGAAACCCTGTGTAGCGACCCGTGTCTGTAAATTATAATTTATATAATTTAATTATAATTACCAATGAATCCTTTGTGAAAGATTGTATATATTTGTATATCTAAATAATAGAAATTAGTAGAATTTATAAATATAACAAATTATAGGGTCTATTGTGTAATATTAGAAAAAATGGGGTACTTAAGTTATTTTCAAAACCTTATGAAAGCTAGGGTTTGTCTTGGGCGTGTAAGACAAGGAGAATGAAGGCGTCATTTGACCAATTCATTAGGGTTAGGTTAGTCTTTCACCTTGAAAATTGAATTAGGAAGCTATCGATAGATATGGGAGGGACGCATATAAGCATGGGAAGGTTCCTTAACCTATTCTCTTGCTTGGTGTACACGATCATGTGAGAGAAGAGAGAGAAAGTGCCTTTACACGTCCAAATTAGATCTAAGAAAGTTCTGTAGTAGAGAAAATAGAAAATAAGAAAAGAGGAGAGAAGGAAGAAAGGCTATGGAGGAAAAAGGAAAGGAAAAAAAGAAAAAAGAGGAAGGCTAAAAGAGATTTTGGTGATCCTTGTTGCTGGAAATCTACCTAAATCAGATCTACGAAAACGAGGTAGGGATTCTTCGTTTCTACGGTAATACCTTTATGTATCGTTTCAATGCTATAGATATAAATTTTGATGCATGATTCATGGATTGAAACATGTTTAGATTAGAAATCTAGTAGCATGAGAATTAATTGAATACCATATAGATTGTTTGTTTAATTAACATGCCTAAAACTATGTTTGAGTGTTTTTGGATGATCTTACATGTTCATATGAGTTATATATGACTTATGAGATTTATATTATTATTTTTATTGATTTTGTGGTCTAAATCTGTTTACATGAACTACATTTTGATGAAGTAAATATTGATCATTAGTACAATGGTTAGAGACTGAAAATTGAGGTTTAGAAACCTAGAAAAATGTATTTTGGGTTATGGGCACGAAGCCCTAGGTGAAAAACCCAGATTTGGGCTGAAATAGGCGTTCGACAGGAGTGTCGGTAGCTACCGAGCATCTGTTGAAAACCCATAAAATGTCATGTTCCCTAGACTATCTACCGAGGTTCGGTAGTAGTTCTACCGAGAATTTCGGTAGGAGTCTCGGTAGCTACCAAGGTCCAAATGGACCCAAATTTTAGGGATGTGTTCCCTAGTGAGTTGTACACATGTATGTATGGTTGGTTTGTGTACAAAAGATCTAGAATTGGTCGAATTATGAAAAGTGTAAGAGGAAGTCTAAAATTCAGGATTATCGGACTAATTCGGATATAAAAAGAGATGATATTAATTCAAGGGTTTTAGATATAATCATAGGACTCCAAAATAGGATTGGTATGATTATAAATGATCACGTAGGACTTGATTGGTTGAATGATACTTTTAGCATCGAGTGTTGACTTATGTTTGCCTTGTGTTGACCTTAATGAATGTCTTGTGTGTTGAATGAGAGTACAATGAGTATCCATGTTTGTGAATATTGTATGTGATTGATACTGTATGACTTGAATTGTGATCTGGATGGGTGAACTTCCACCATGGGTGAAAGTTCCCAAAAGGAAAGGTTTGGTATGAGTGTATTTCACCGTGAGTGAAAGTCCCTAAAGGAAGTTCTGGTTACAGGTGAGTTTCCACCGTGGGTGCAAGTCCCTAAAGGAACGTTGGTCGTAACTGGTGTATTCCACTATGAGTGCAAGTCTTGTAAGGAATAGGAAGGGTGGCTTTCTACCGTAGGTGCAAGTCCCTAAAAGAGTGGGTTACTGATACGGTGGGTTCTATCGTGGGTGCAAGCCCCTAAAAGAATGAGTTACTGATATAGGTGGATGCTTCCGTGGGTGCAAGTCCCTAAAAGAATGGGTCACACGGTCGTGAGTTGGATTGAACACGTGATTGAGTTAGGCCTGGTCATACCTGCATTGCATTGCACTTCATCTCATTTCATGATTGCATCGTACACTTGCATTGCAAATAATGATTGAGTGACTGTGATGCATTATCATTGATAACTTGTGTGAATTGATTGTGATTGTGATTGGTTAGTATTGGTCGTAGCAAGGTGGGCCTTGTGGATATTGGTACTAGTTATGGGTGTGCTTCCACTGTCGGTGAAAGTCCCTAAAAGAATGTTGGTAGTAGCATGGTGGGACCATGTTATGTTTGTTTGTAAGCATAGTGAGACTATGTGTATGATATACGATATGTGTTTATGTGGTTACTTAGCTGTAGCTTGGTGGGACCATGCGGTGTTTATTATGTGTTTGATTGGTTGTAGCATGGTGGGACTATGTGTGTTTATTATGTGTTTGATTGGCCGTAGCATGGTGGGACTATGTGTGTTTATTTATGTGTTTGATTGGCCGTAGCATGGTGGGACCATGCGGTGTTTGTTGTGGAACATAGTGTATCTATGTGATTGTTGTAATCTTGGTTGTTGTGTCACATGGTGGGACCATGTGTGTACATGTATGTGTGTTTGTTCTTGGAACATGGTGGGACTATGTGGAATCTGGTTGAACATGATGGGATCATGTGGGTAGCACTAACATAATGAGACAATGAGAATTGTGAACTGTTGACTTGTTATAACATGATATTGTATGGCTTCCATGTGAATAGTAATTGCATATAATGATTGTATTATCCATACTAGTATGTGAGATTTAGTATGATGATAAGATTAAATACATTTGACTGTGATATTCTATTTTGGTTGAAATGCATGAAGTGAACCATATTGTTATGCATGCGTAAAAGTAGATATTGTAGTCTCGTTGAATTTCTCTACTAGGCTTCGGCTGATCCTTATCTCTACAGGTGATCGGATTGTCCGACCCTGGCTGGCTACTGGAGAAGAGATTTATGTTGAGATACTTTTGCTTTTGAGACTACTTGACTTTACTTTATTTAGCTTTTATTTTATTTGGTTTGACCTCGTGTGGGCAGAAGTTGTAATAGAGATCTTTTAGGCTTTGATCACTTTATTTGTGGGTTGATGCTCAGCTTAGTTTTGACTGAGCCATGGTTTTAATTTTGAGAGACTTCCGCTGGTGCTTATATTTTGTTGAGACTCTGATTCAACCAGATAAGGGTTGATTATGTGGTTGGTTATCCGTTTCCACGTGGTGGATCCGAAGGTTATTCCCTTGGAATCCTCGAGATCCTATATCTCGGATTTGGGGCGTGACACCCTGTTATGAAAGAATCCAAAAGTTCTAAACCTACTAGGATCTAGGAAGAAGTTGTTATGGATATGAAACCCACCACTGTAGGCTCAGATCATTGTGGACCGGAATTAATGGCTGAGTCGAATCGACGATCTCCTTCTCCGATTCAACTCAACCTGAGTCAGGACTCGTCCTCCCTCTATAAGGAATTGACAGTTGTGACAGGTGGCACACATGCGGATGCATCAAGCCACACATACTCTAATCTAAGAGACGTTGGGTCCCTTAAAAGCGTGTTCGATAAATTAATGTCAACTCTACGCCACGTGGCTGCTATGACGGAGACTTGGGGCAGGATTGCCTTGACTCATATCAGAATAGAATTATTGATGGGAGAGGCAATTTCGACCTTTTAGTGGGGCTTGATGATTATGACGGCTTTAGTGGAACCTTTCTTTTCACTACTAATATAAAAAAATCAAACCAAATCTAAAGGTCCTGTCCCAGATGTGTTCGAATCATACCACCCTAGCTTAGCTCAACCCATGGACTGGAATTTTAATAAATATGTTTTCACAATGAACCCCCACCTAACTATCTCGACCCGCAAAGATAGGCTCAGACCTGAGAATTTGGTTGTGGGTGAGTCATTCGGAACGATAAAGCCCAGGACCTGAAAGATATGGACCAAGGAACCAAATGGACCCGACGTAAATGGTGGGCAAACTCGAACTGAAGGGTTTGATAAGGACTCTAGGAAAAAGCTTCTTGGGCATCAACTTTCACTTAACAAGTAATCAAGAAAAAGTAACCACTACCCTTTTGGCTGATTCTTTTCAACCCAACCCATCTCCTTTAGCATGGAATGTTCAAGGAGTTGGCCACCCTTTGACAAAAGCCCACTTAAAGAGAATGATTAAAATTAAGAGGACGAACCTTGTGCTTCTCTTAAAATCTATAGCTTCTGCCAAAGCTTCTAAGAGAAGCATAAAGCATTTTGGTTTTGATTTATTTTTTTTGTTGTTGAACCATATGGACATGCTATCGGATTTTGGAAACTTTGGAAGAAGGAATTTAATGGCAAGATTCTTGATGTTAAAAACTGTTGTGCATGTAAATTTTGTAAATAACTTTGGTGAAAACTGTTTATTATTGTTTGTACATAACAGTTTCATAGGATCTGTTCAAAGCCAAGAATGGAGCCACCATGAAGTAATGGCGAGAGAGGTCAAGATACCATGGATCGTCCTTGGTGACTTCAACATCACAATACACCCACAAGAAAAAAGGGGAGGCGCATCGATTAAGGTAAGAGAGTCAAACCGTTTCCTCCAGCTCATGGATATTTGCAGTCTTATGGAGATTCAATTTAAGGGACCAACATTTACTTGGTCTAATGGGAAATGTGGCCCTAATTGTATTTCTGAGAGACTAGACAGAGGTTTGTGGAACTATGATTGGGCCCAAAAATACTCCTATGCTATCATATTCCATAGCCTAATTGTAGGCTCGGGCCACTGTCCGTTGTCTCATGCAACCAACCGACATCGATAAAAAAAACAAAAACCATTTCAGTTTGAGTCATTTTGGGTTCGGAGAGTGCCTGCAAAGATGTGATTAAGATCAATTGGAAGCGACCTATCCACATACACCACATCCATTCACCCATTGCTCAATTGGAGCACCTAGCTGATGAGCTTAGGAGATGAAGTAAAGAATCAATTGGAAATATTAAACACAAAATTGAATCCATCCTCTACAATCTCCTTTGTGTCCATGAAAAAATAAACACGAGTGGTGACACCCTTCTAAAAGAGGACGAATTGAGACTTAAAAATGAAGATCTCTGCGTCTTTAAACAACAAGAAATGCACTGGACACAGAAGTTCATGATTAATTGGCTTAGAGACGAAGATCTAAATACAAGGCTTTTTCATAAATCCACTCTTAATCGTAGGACGAGGAACCTTGTTTTGATTATTAAATATAGTCAAAACGAATTGGTGGAGTTGGATCAAATTGAGAGAGTATTTATTGATTACTTCAAGAACATTTACTAGGAGAAATCAACTAAGGATGTGTATTCTCTTATTAGTTCCAATGGCCCATCGATCGCAAGTGAAGAAAACGAACACATGCTTTCACCTATGTCTGACAACGAGATTTGGATTGTGGTTAATCAACTTGGTGCCCTTAAGAGCCCTGACCTAGATGGGTTTCAGGGAGTTTCTTATAACAGCTATAGGGACATTGTTGGATTTGATATCTGTGAGACTATCAAAGAGTTCTTTAGATCTGGCTCCTTTCCCAAAGATCTTAATCATATCTTTATTACAATGATTCCCAAAATTGAAAACCCAAGATATATATTAGAGTTTAGGCCAATCAGCCTTTGCAACTTCGTTTACAAGATCATATCTCGTATTTTGGTTAACCAAATGCACCCGATGATGGATAAGTTAGTTTGACTTGCCTAAAGTGCTTTCATGCCTAACCGCTCTATCCATGAAAAAGTCTTGGTGGCCCAAGAATTGTTTCATACTATCGACAAAAAGATAAAGGGGAAACAGGGCCTCTTTGCCCTTAAACTCGACTTTAGTGAAGCTTATGATCGGACCACGTGGGCATTTCTTTATAGAACACTTGGGGCTTTGGGCTTCAGCAATTGCAAAGACCAACTTGTTATGTTTTGTATGAGCTCTCTATCTTTTAGTATCCTTGTGAATGGAACCCAACGGGTTTCATCATATCACAACGTGGCACCTTTTTATTCTTTGCCAACAAATTCTATCCTCTACCTCCTGTCTCCTTACCTTTTTATTCTTTGCCAACAAATGCTACACTCTGCACTCGATCAAGTAGAAACTGATGGAACCAATAATGGAATTAAGATATGTCGAAGTAACCCCACTGCTACCCACCTTTATGCGTGCGGATGGCCTCGTAATTTTTGGGAGAGCCAATTTGATGGATGGCCATAAGATCCACAATATCATTACAATGTATTGCAACAAAGCTGAGAAATTTATCAACTTCAACAAATCCACCATCCACACTAGTAAGAACTTTGTTGGTCGATCGAAAATATATTTTGTCAATATTTTTATGATCCCATGGACAAAGAACATCAAATCCTACCTGGGCATTCCTATGGCTGCTGATAAACCTGCTAAAGCGTAGTTCTCTGACCTATTAACCCGTGTTGATTGAAAATTGGCTGGTCGGAAAGCCATACTTCTTAGCCATGATGGGTGAGTTACCTTGATCAACTTTACTCTCTTTGCCCAGCCATTGCACGCATGTCATGTTTAAAACTGCCTTGTTCCATTTTGGAGAAACTCGATCATTCGGTATGAGATTTCTTGTGGACAGTCAATGACCAAAAGCAGAAATTACATACTATTAAGTGGGATAAGGTTTGTTTGTCCAAAAAAACTGGTGCTCTTAACATTAAAATCCCAAAGCAGTTCAATGAAAGGTGTGGATGCTTCGTCGGTATGAGATTTCTTGTGGACAGTCAATGACCAAAGGCAGAAATTACATACTATCAAGTGGGATAAGGTCTGTTTGTCCAAAACAACTGGTGGTCTTAACATTAAAACCCCAAAGCAGTTCAATGAAAGTTGTGGATGCTTCATTGGATCGTAAAGAGCTTTGGTACAGATTAGTTAAGGCAAAATATTCCAGGAACTTGGAATTCTTCACTGCATCCCCCAAAGCAACAGACTCTTATTTCTGGAAAGTTATCTGCCGCATCAAGCATAAGCTCTCTCAAAGTCTAGGCTGGCAAATTGCCAATGGAAAGAAGATCAACATCCAAGATAAATGTTGGCTTCCAAAGAATGTGAACATCGATCCAGTAAGTTTTCTTGTTGAGTTCATAAATATTAAAGTTTTGGTGTTAATTGATGAGTAGGTTTTGGTTTGGCGAAGAGAAGTTCTAGCTAATATTTGGATCGATGTAGTTAAGGCCGTCTCGATCAACTCCAACTTGTTGAAAGATAGACCAATATGGAAACTCACTACATTCGGTAAATTTTATGGTTCATCAACATATTTCCTTTTGGCTTCATCTCTAGCACATTATATGTCCTAAAACAATTAAGCTTTTTCTATGTAAATGCTGCCTTAACGGGCTTACTACCAATAATTTTCTTATAAAAATTGGTCTTCCAGAATGCAATTTCATACTGTGTGGGAATCACTTGGAATCCGTACAACACTTGCTTATTGAATGTTCCTTCGCTAGGGCGTTGTGGTTTAGAGCCATCGGAGGTCTATTGGGTCGTGCTTTAACGTTTAAAGAGCAACTCTCCTGGGCATTCAAGATCCCCCAATCCTACCTTCCTGATCATATTGCTAGCCTCCCTGCTGCCCTTGCCAATCTTGCTTGGACGCTTTGGATAAATCGTAATAAACATTTCTTTGAAGGAACTAAATCTGACATTGAAATTGCCAATAATCATTTTTCTATGTTGCAACAGGACTCTTGCTGTTTAATGTCTTTGAAGGTTGAGAATGCACTTAAAGGTCACTTGGAAACTCGCTATGTCCGATGGTGCAACCTGGTCGATCAATTTGTGAAGCTGAATTTTAACGGAGTTGTTAAGGGTTGCCCTAGTGCTGCCGATGCTAGTGGTATTTGTTGTAACGATAGAGGAGGTTTTATCTATGTATTCTCCCTTACAATTGGGATCACTTCAGTGCTTGTTGTGGAAATGGTTGCTTGTGTCGAGGACTGACTACGACATATCACAATGGCTTAATCTCGACGTTGAGGGAGCTACTATTAATCTTATATCCAATGAGGAGTTCGTGTCATGAATCGTTGAAGGGATATGTCTTAAAGCTAAGATACCGATCAAGAAGTTCAACATGATTATTTTAAGGCATATCCCTAGAGAAGCCAATTAAGCAACAGGTATACTAGCTTACTTGGTTGTTGATGGAATCACTTGTTTCTGGAATACTATGCCACCTGGAGAATTTGTGAGATCCTTAGAGATGAATTTCTCTGCTACAGAATCAATCAAGAAAAATCTCTGTAAAATTGAAATGGGTTTTAACCAATAGATGAAACCAACAGAACCCAGAAGATTTCAAACTACAACGTGATCGGTACTGAAAATTAAGGATAAGCTTAGGAGGAATCGGAGGATAATGGAATGAAATGGATTTGAGAGAGAAATGAAAATAAAAAGGATAATCTATAATCAGCAGAAAACGTTTCTTAATTTTAGTTAGATTGAAATATGTCTTTAAGAAGAAAAGTGCTATGAAGAGGAACTGAAGCCCCCTAAATAGATACCCATATGCAAATAGTTTAATCTTGACGACGTCTGGTGGCTAATGGTGGATGACGATGCAAATGTCCTAAATGAGCTATATGGAGAAGAAGAAGATATGGGAGAATTTTTTTTTACCTTTCGATTTGAATGGTCCTAACTAAAGGGCATTCTTGTTATTTGATAGGTCCGATTCAACTATGTGTTGAACCACAAGTTTAAAATAAATGGCTTTTTCGTCTTTTTACAAGAAATACTAACACCATTAACGGTTATGTTAGTAGAGGGGGTATTTTAGACTAGACAGTGAATCGGAGGGGGGAAAGTCAGATATCACAAACTATAGAGGATCTGACTGCCATTGTCTAGGGGCCAAAATATAATTCTCCCTACTTAATATTATTATACACAAATATGATATATCAAATTTATTAAAAATAAAAAATAATTAATAATATTTAGTATTTAACAATACTAAATATAATTTATGTTGATTAAATGAAGGAGGATGTATTGAACACTGCCGCGGCCAAACAAAAAGAAGAAAAAACAGGTCATTTTTCCCCAAAACTAAAAAAATAAAAATAAAAAAGAAAAGAAAACAAAAAAAAGGACAACGTCTCTCGCAGTCTTGTAGATTTAGCTGAAATTTGCATCAGTCGCTCGCTGGCTGGCTCGCTCGGTTGTGCCTCACCAATATATCCCCCTCATTAATATAGTCGAAGAAAACGAGAAAAAGGGCAAAAAAGAAAAGAAAAATCGCTTCTCTGAAGCTTAAACTCCATTCTCTCGAGCTTCTTCTCGATCTCTACATGTCTCCCAGTATCTGTGCTGATGATGAGCTGTTGATTGATTGATGTCTCACCACAACAAACGCCCTCACTGTACCAACAATAGCAGCAGCAGCAGCGACGGAGCTCTTTTCTCAACCATGAAGAAAGCCAAGTCTCAGGCCCTCACTTTCTCTATGGAGAAGAACGGACAACAACAACACCACTTCGACGACGATGACTCTTCCCTGATTGCCGACGACGATCTCAAGTCCGACGCAGCGGATATCTCTCCGATTGCCCTCGGCGTTGGATGCAGTGGAACCCCTACCGGTGTTGCAGCGAATTTGTCTAGAAAGAAAGCTACTCTTCCTCAACCTGCCAAGAAACTCGTCATCAAACTCGTTAAAGGTGTGGCTAAGACAATCTTAGGATTAATTGCGTAAAGGTTTCTCCTTTTATTACTCTGGATCCAATAAACATGATTGCTTTTCATCTTCAAATTAGTGTTTTTTTTTTTTTTTTTAAAGTTTTTAAATGAATTTGTTTATTTGAAAACTGAAATGGTAAATGAATGCTCATGAGTGCAAGAGAAATTAGAGACTGAATTTTGTATATTTTTATTATGGATGTGAGTCTCTGTATGGTTTATCGGGGTAGTGAGTCTGTTCTTTAGTATGGAATGCTGTTGAATTTATCTTGTTTTATTGATTTGATGGGTAGAGCTGAGAATCACTTTAATTTTGGTACCTGTATTTATGTTCTTAACTCTCAGGGAGAAATTACGAGTCTGACAATACATATATGAGAGAAATTTATGTATCCTTGACTGTTTTGTTGGGTTTCCCTTGTTATGGTGTTGTGCTTTTCTAAATGAGATTGTTACTTTGCTTAGTAGTTAGAGTGTGAGCAAACTTAGGTTTCACATGTTTGAAAAACCAATTTGAATGGGTGATGGTTGATGTTTATGGGCCAAATGGAGTCTCGATTTGAGTTTTTATTTTGGAGGGAATTGAGTGAAATTCAGGGGAAGGAGTCCAGTCCATGATGCCTGGTTGGACTTTAATGCAATACATTACCCACATGTAAAGAGGGGGAAGGAAGAATAACTCCAACGTGTATAAGTTATCAGATTTTATAGCTGATCATGATTTGGTTGATTACCCACTTTGAGAAAGTGATTGCACTTGGTCAAACATGAGTGATAACCCCTCCCTATAGACTAGACAGATTCCTAGCATCACCAGATTAGTAGATTGGGATTCACGCGTTAATTTCATCACCTAGACCTGTTTTGATCACATGCCTATCTTGATCACTACGGAAGTGGAAGGTTTTTTTGATCCTTTTCGATTTGAAAACATGTGGTTATCTCATACTTCTTCTGATAATCAATTCAAATGTGGTAGGAGGTGCAATGCATTAGATACGGTTGGTGGGTTCATGAGTTTTTTAGTATCTATTAAGAACATATTGAAAGAGTGTATCAAGAGCCTTTTTGGGCTGATATTGAACAAGGCAAGTGAAATAATGAAAGGCATAGTAAAGCTCAATAAGTTGGAGGAGATTAACACCTTCGATCATGAGAAACAACAAAGAGGACACTCAAAGGAGAATTGTATGATTTTTTTAAGACAAGAAGAGATTTGTTGGAGACAAAAATCTAAGGCCACATGGGTCAAGGAAAGTAATGCCAATTCAAGTTTTTTTCTTACGTCGCAAATTGTAGGAGCTAAAAAAAATCTTATTTTTAATCTGTTGACTAATGGGGAGGTGGTGGAGGATATTTTTAGAGTGGAAGCAACTGACCGACATTTACTTCAATTTGCACAAATCCAAGCAAGATCTTTGGTTGAATCTAGGAAATTTGGTTAGGGGCCATATTGAGAGTCAAAGCGCTGAATGGTTGGAGAGCAAGTTTGTCGAAGAATTGAAAAAGGCAATCAGGGAATTCAACAGAGACAAGGATTTGATGGTTTTGCGATTGCATTTTATTATGATTGTTGGAAGGTTAGTAAACATTGTTTGTTGGAGGTATTTTGAGAGTTTCATGTAAGTAGGTGATGAACAAAATTTCTAATGTGACTTTTCTTGTATTGATTCCTAAGAAAACAGGGGTAAAGAGATCAAGGATTATAGGTAGAGTTGTCGGAGTATATGTCACATCCCAAATCCGAAATCATTGATCTCAAGGTGTGATACAAATCCCGAGGTGCCCTTTTTTGAGAATAGCTCCTTTTAATTATCTATGGAAGTAGGATGTTCCCCCTAAAGTTAGGGCCTTTGTTTGGTTGGTGTTAGATAGGAGGATTACCACTCGAGATGTTCTTCAGAAGAGGCGAAAATATCTTACTATTTCCCCTCAGATGTGTTTTATGTGCAGGAAGATGGTGGAATCAGCTGATCATCTTTTTATCCATTGTATTGTTGCCAGGGAGATTTGGTCTACCTTTTGTAGCGTGGTGAGTATATCTTTTGTGCTGCCCTTTGATGCTCAGTCGTTTTTGGGATAATGGTAGTTCCCTTGGATGGGCAAGTGTGGTAGGATGTTATACAGGGCCCTATTTTTGCAGTTTTTTTGGGCCATTTGGAAGGAAAGAAACAGTAGAATCTTTGAGGATAGGTGGCACAGTCTATTATTGAGAGTCCCTCTACTTTAGCTATTTCAAGGGTGATATGCAGGGAGGAATTTAGAGGGCTTTCAGTCTCGTCTATGATCAGAGATTGGAGCTCGGTGGGGAAGCTGCGTACTTCACATGTCCAGGCTCGGGCGTCGTCTCCTCCTGCGACAGGTTTGATTAAGCTAAATTTTGATGGATCTTCTTGGGGAACTCAGGTCCTTCTGGGGTTGGGTGAGTGTTTAGGGACTTTACAGGATGTGTTATACATGGGTTCTTTTGGGCCAATTTGGGAGGGAAATGCAATGGGGGCTAAATTTTGATAAAGAATTTTGTTTATTGATCTAACATCTTATGTAGTTCAAAACCTATTGCATAGCTGCGCACATCAAACCTATTATCTGGATTGATTCAAAACCTGGTCATATGCATTAGGTTTCTCTCAACCAAGCTGAATGTGTAGTTGCTTTTGTAAGGGCTTTAGAGTACATCCAAAGTACTCTTCTTTTTCGTACTTATAGCATATTACTGCATGAGTCACTACACACTATGTGTCTTCATCATCCAAAAAAAGAAAAAAGTGGTATGTATCTTAGCGTCCTAATACTCAATTGGAAAGCTTTTGATCGTTTTTTTTAATTAGTAAAAGTGAATAATGTATATATATATATATATATATATATGTATATATGTATATATCTATGTGTGTGTGTGTGTGAAGAAATATAGTAGTAATAGCTGTACAGATATAATTTAAATGCACCCCTATGTACACAAAGTGTATATATGAAACCACCTATACTACTAACAAAAGTGTGGTCCCAAACCCAAAGCAAGAAAAGACAATAGATGCTACTCACTCATAACAACTCCCAGCCTCACCTAAGGATGAAAAAGAAATAAAGATGTATTCTGGAATTCTATTCAACCAAAATAAAAGGAGAGAAATCACCTGATCTGTAATGACGTCGAGATCCTTCATCTTGCCTTCAAAGATTCTCCTATTTCTTTCCTTCCATAGTATCCAATATATTGCCGAGGGACATAAGGTCCAAAGAAGTGCCTCTCTTGATTTTCGTCTCTTCCAACCCCAATTGCAAATAAGATTTTCAAACTTCTCTAACATCACCCACACCTCATCCCAAATTTTCCCAATAAAAAACTCCAAAGATGTGCAGTCAAGGGCAATGGATTACAAAAGTGTAATAACTCAGAATTTGAGGTACACATTACACATCTTTTCGGTAAAGCCTATCCTCAACTCATCAAGTGATCTAAAGTTAAGATCTTGTTCAACACCACAGTCCACATGAAAAATTTCACCTTAGATGGAGCAATTGAACTCCAAACAGCCCTATGTGTATGGCCCATGGGGAATCTGTAAATAATTTGTTCTTGGGGTGCACTATTGCTGATCAGGTTTGGAGATTCTTTGTCTCTTCCATTGGTGTTGCGTGGGTCGGCCCTTGTATGATGAGAGATTTGCTTTATCAGTGGCAATTTCAAGCTCTTGGTACTCGGGGGAAGATCATGTATAGAGCTTTTTTTTATGCGGTGTTATGGGGGATTTGGAATGAGAGAAATAGGAGAATTTTCGAAGGGAAAGGCAAGAGGATGGAGGAAATCATTGATTCCATTATGGTTTTGACAGCTTCCCGGGTTTGTTCTCATCCAGAGTTTAGAGATGTTTCATGGACAGATATGATGAGAAGTTGGGAGACAGTGGCCTCCCTGTAGTTTTCTCTGGGGCTTGTCTTTGTTTCTTATGTATTTTTCTGTTTTTTATCTTTTATTTGTTTCATCTCTGTACTTTCTTTCCTTTCTTTTCTTAATAAAATTTGTTATTGATCAAATAAAAAATTGAACTCCAAACAGCTTTTTCCAATTCGAACACTTCTTCCGACTATAGCAAAGCATGATAGAAGGCTTTGACTGAAAACATGCCTCTATCCCTCCATCTCCATTTTCTAACATCTGGCTCCTAAATAATATTAATCTCTTATAACTTTTCAAGCAATGATGACACAGATTCCAGTTCCCTATCAAATAAGTCTCTTTTAAAAATTCAAGTTCCATGAGGTGCCACTATGAAGTTCCCTTTAATGACATGAATTGCTTTCAATCTTTACATATCCCTTCAATCGGTTCCATTAAGCAGGGTGTCATTTTATTTCTTTAATGTCATTCATCTCTCCCTTTCATCTTCTCTCTTTAGATTTATAAAACCTAAATCCTAAAGTCTTGTTTTACGCCTTCTTTCCAAACTCTAGATCTATACGCTTACATCTTGAAAGCATGCTGCATCAAATTGGTAACAGAGCCAAGGTCAGCCACCATATTGGCTAGGAGTCGCAGATCCTGTAATGCTAGGCTTATAGGTAGCCGACAAGATGAGTTATTGAACTAGACGGTGCATCAGCTAACCTAACTTAGTGCATGGTTTATTTGGAGTCTACAAAGAATCAATCTTCTCAAGTAGTGATAGGAGGTTAGGAGTCATCATCATCTGCTATGAGTCCCTTGTTTCTGTAGCGGTTGTTCAACTTAACACTAGCATTCTTATCAAACATTGTTCTGAGGATATTTGTATAGGATATGCCCTAGTACTAAGAATCTAGAGATATTATTACCAGGAAAGTGAGGTTGATATTTCGGATTTTTGTTGGAGCATGGATTCACATGCGTTCCTTTATTAGGTGGCAACACTTGAAGACTATTCCTATTTATGATTGCAGAGTGAGATTTATGAAGATGAAGCTCAAGGAGCAATTATTTGTATCGCAGGGGAGTCAAAGGATTCACTACATAATAACGGGCAGCCACCTATCACTTCTTGGAGGACATGAAGTTGAAGATAAGGGATAGAGACATGCTTCTACATTACGTAGAAGCTCTATTTGAGCAGCTGGTAACACTACAGAAAGGACATATAATTGTAGAGATATAGAAGGTAATTAAATGCTAGTACAATGTCAAGTTGATGATGGCAACAAGCCTTAAGACTGAAATTAGAGGAGAGTTTACCACAAAACACAAAATGTTAGCCGGACAATACAAAACACATCCATTATTGGGCTAAGCACCGGTTTGCCTTTCCAAACAGCTATAAGCGAGGCCAAGACAACAGTGGGAGGTATGTTAATTGCTTTAAGTGCAATGGAAAGCGAACCATGCAACAATATGCTCAACAGAGAATCTTTACTATTGTGAAGGAGATGATATTAATTGGGAGCCCCGGAACAAGGAAACTAACATGGTTCTAGTCAAGAGGAGTACGACGAGGAGCCAGTAACCATAATTGGTGGTCCAAAGGATGTTGACCCTACAGTTATCAGTTATCATATTTGGTTGCATGTGTGCAACTTTTAAATGAAAATTGCATATGAGACTTGGCCAATATGCAACCGCACAAAAATCTCTATGGCAAGTACCAGTACATATGTGATTTTTTTCTCCTTCGTGTTAACCATCCCCTTTTTGCCCTTTCTGACTGTTTTGGGATGCTGTTTCCCCCTATAAATAGCCCCCCATCCTTGTTCTTACACAAATCACTAAATCCATTCTAGTACTCTCTCTGTTTCTCATTCACAAAATCAAGTGATCAATATTCCTTACAAAAAAAGAAAGTGATCAGTATTCAACTCTCTTGATCAATATTCAACTCTCTCTCTCTCTTTCTCTCTCCATTTTTATCTTACTCAGTTTGAGGTCCACCGTCCAAGTGCAAGAGGGAGGGAGGACTATCTTTTTTTTTTTTGATTGCCAGGGAGGACTATCTCAATCGAGCTTTAGCTGAGGTAGTGGTGGTTTGAATCCAAAGCTTTTGATGCTTTTAATTGAGAAAGAAAACTCATTTCTATGTCATTTAATTTTGAAACTTCGCTTCAATTAACATTCAGTCAAGCTGTTGACTTGGAAGAAGCAGACTTCATGTGAATAAAATTGATTTTGTTATGACTATCATTATAATTGTTTTGCATTAGCGGTTAAGCTTTGACAGTTACTCCTAAATGATATAATGTACTGTACTTGTTGTAGGACAGCATATATGGGAAACGACTACTCTTATTTGTATCTCGTATTGATAAATTATTTGACAGAGATCTTTATCAGATAATTATGCACTTGTTAGCGATATTTCAGCTATCAGATATATTCTTCAGTCCCATTACTCTTGTTTTCCTTCCTACTGTGTGTATTTCTAGTTGTGGCTGCACTTTTTGTTAGACAACCATGTGGCAGTAAGTATAAATCATATTGATTGTCACGACCCAAATCAGTTTAGATCCGTGGATCCACAACCGGGTCGGATTGCGACTCTTACCCCATATCCCTATGGGAGTGGCAAGCAATATAAGAACATAAGCAGAAGTCATTTATAATAGTTCTAATAAAATATAAGTTAATAATTATGATGTCCTTACTTACAAATTCTGGAAACTAAACTATCTAATTTCTATTACATCATTTTATCTTCTAAATTTCTTTGGATCCCCTTTCCCATAGTTTTCTTTTGTGATCGATCTTCCATTAATTACCTGAAAAACACAATGTAATATCCGTAAGCCAAAGCTCGTGTGAGTAG
>JAUPMG010274403.1:0-15122 GCA_031762675.1 Pachysandra terminalis | reverse complement strand
TTAATATTTAGGGTTTAGGGTTTATATTTCCTCTTAAGGGTTCTAGTATTATAAGATAATATTTAGGATAAAGGTTTTAAGATTACACCCCCAGTGGTTTTTGAAAAGTCACTGACACCCCCTGTCATTAACATCCCATAAACGGTGTTAGAAAAGCATGCGAATTTACCCATTTAACTCTGTCTTTATTTACTCCTACTCTACCACCCCCACCACCATTACCACCACCACCACTATATCCACCCCACCACCACCGCCACTACCACCACCACCACCATAATATAAGAACAAAAACGAAAACTATCTGCGGGACTCTTAAGATTTT
Source organism: Pachysandra terminalis (assembly GCA_031762675.1). Lineage (NCBI taxonomy): Eukaryota > Viridiplantae > Streptophyta > Magnoliopsida > Buxales > Buxaceae > Pachysandra > Pachysandra terminalis. The sequence continues at coordinate 14,797 of JAUPMG010274403.1, read as the reverse complement.
CTTGCGCACTATTACAATTTTCATTAATAATCATGACGGTCTCTTGCTACATCCAAACAACATTAAAAAAGTTATTTTTACTTTCTTTTATATTGATTTCATACATTTTTTTGGTATCCAAACTGGACCGAATGCATTCTTTCTGAATCACAGTAAGTTCGATCAGGATATTAGAGTTTTTCTAGAATTATATATGCTTAGGTAAGCCCTAAAATTAATACCATCTTTCCAAAACGCTTCATACCCCCGAGCAATTTGTGTATTTAGAGTTGAAAGTAGAATTTATTGTTCTTCTTGATCCGCAGCAGAATAGAGATTCCACACTTGTGATTCTGCACAGCGTGATCTTATGTAAGAAAACTTAATAATAACTTGATTTTCATAGAAATATGAGGAAGTGATAGAGGAAATGGTTGTCTTCCACGTTGTTTATGTTGGAATTCCAGTACGACGGAGACACAGGTTTATGTGGTTCAGCAAATAATCCTTACGTCTATGGATACACCTCATGTTCTACTATTATCTCAAGCTCAGAAAAAGTGTTACAAAGAGCAGCCATGAAAAATATAATAAATACCTTGTAGTTAGGATTAAACATAACAGTAAACAAAATTATTATTATACCCCTAAACTCCCAAAAAATTTCAACCAGGGGCTCCGTCCCAGACCAGACCCCGCTGTCGGGTAGGGGCTCTTGCCCCTGCAACCCCGCAAACTCGGCGCAAAACTCGATTGGCAGAATCGATGGCTAGATCATCAGTACTTTCCGAATGCCTCAATAGCATTAGCCTTCACATAACAACAGTAAACTTGGCAAAATGGAGCAAGTGAACATGCCTGGCTGCCTGCATTCAATTGAGCTTCAATGATCTGTGTTTGAATCTCTGTATCAGGGAGGCTGATCAATGATTTGGGGGCGATACAATGAGATCCATTTTCCAGCAGTAATAAAGGTGATTTAGATGCAATAAGCGATTTAGATGCAATAAGCAGTTTACGCTTTTTGTGTCCACACTGAAGGAATGTAAAAATGCTTTAGTATTAAATTTTAATTATTAGAAACTAAACATCAGGAAGCTCTCAGCAATAACAATGGCAGATGTCCTTTCCCCAGTCCTTACAAATCCCACCCTTTGTACATCCTTTCAAACACACTTCATTGCAGTGATCGTTGTCAGCCTTCACTTTTGGATCACAGTGAAAGTTCAAGGTATCGCAGCATTTCGGGACAGCTTCAGCCACAGTAACATCCAAACCTAACACATCAAGCAACACAACAAAACCAGTTAAAATGAGAAGGAAACAAGAAAGAAAGAAAGAAAAAGAGAGAGAAGTTGTATCAGTGCTTTTGCTAACCTGAAGAGGCAGTAAGAAAGATCAAAAGGAATGCTACTGCTTCTATCCTGGCCATTTTTTTTTCTCGCAGTCTTGTACACTGCGTGTTACTTTGTGAAGAAACCTAATTGTCCTCATCGTTTATATAGAGCTGAATACATGACTTACCATTAATTGTCCAATACCAAGCCTTCCATTAATGGAGAATTTCACAGTCTATATATGAAATTAGGTTTAGTAACTCATGGTGCAATATTACCATTTTTTCTTTAATGAAAATTTTTCAGTCCATAGTCCATACACCCCTTTTTAGTTGGCATGGCATGCATGGTGAAATATTAATTAATTACCATTAGAGAAGCCTGGATATCGTCTAAAGCATTTTTCCTACCAAGCTTTCCTTTAATGAGAATTTCACAGTCCATATATGAATTTTAGGGTATAATAATAATACTGCCAACTCCAATGTTTGTTGGATATATGGAATGCATGAACTCATGCCAAAATCATTTTAGGAAGTAAAGGATGGTCTCTCCCTTTTTTAACTCTTTCTTCTTATTGCGTTTGCTTTAGCTCTAGTTATATATAGCTGTATTTTCTAGTTTTTCTGTATATATTTTTTCCTTTTCAGAACCAGTGTGGATTAGGGGTAGCAATGGACCGGGTGACCTGTCTGATCCTATGTTTCGGGGGACTTGGGCAAGGGTTAGTAGCACGTAGGGTCGGTTCAAACTGAAATTTAAAACCCGATCAGTTTTCAGGATGGGCTCGGCTTTATATTAAATTAGCTTGACCCGACCCAACCCGAAATTACTGAGTAATATATAACTTTTACTTAAGCTTATCATTATTTTGTGATTGCAGACTATATTTTGCTTAAGCTTATCATTATCTTGTGATTGCAGACTATATTTTGCTTGTGGAGATTTCGGTTAGAATCCTAGTTACAATAAAGTGATAGTATTTTTGTCCCATTTGGGCAAATATGGGCGAGCTCGGGCTTGACAAATGATAACATGGGTGGATTTGAGCAAATATTGTTAAGCCCGAAGCTCAAGTTCAGGCAAACAAAATTGCTCTTATATGTAGATTATGGCCCGGCACGAGCCTGAATTATGGCCCGGCACGAGCCCGGCCAGTTGCCACCCCTAGTGTGGATCTAATCTCAAATCAGGAAAAGACTAGAATACTAAAACTTGCTGATTCAAATTCGGACTTTCAATGTTACATACTTTGGTTCTTTATTCTGCATGTGGTATGCATTCTTCTGCGTTTGGAACCTTGGACTTTAGAAGAAAAGAAGCAAAAGGATAAGAAATGATGGTTATGCCTTTTCATGTGTTTAGTTAATAAAAAATATATAAAGAAAAGAAAATCTAAGACTTGGTGACTTTCTCGTGAGTTCTTGCAATTCACGACTAGGGTTGGCAATTGGTTAGGTTTGGATCAAGTCGGATCAATATGTGATCTTAATAAGTAGAATGCTTTGATTTGAGTGGGTAGAGGGGTCATATTATAAACTCATCAACCCAACCCATTTATTGTTCCTGTAGATTTGGCTCTGGTTAATATGCGATTGATCCCAACCTGTTTATTGTTTGGCTGGATTTGGATTGGGTCATTAAATGGGCGACCCAAACCAGTCTACTTAACAAATGGGTCACTCGGGTTCGAATGGGCTAACGGGTTTATAGTGCAAACCTACCAACCCAATCCATTTATTATTCAAGTAGAATCGGGTTGATCCAATTAAGAAAATTATGTCTTTTTTTCTTTCTTTTTTTTTTTTCAATCCGAACTGTTAAAATATGGTTGGGATGATGAGTCTAGTCAGATTTTGCAACCTCTAGTTGAAATTAGATTGGAATATTTGATAATAATCATCCACCCTTTTTTTTTCTCTCAAAATGTATACTTTTTTTTTTTTTAATATGAACCATGGTAAGCTCGGCAAAATGGAGCAAGTATACATGCCTGTGCCTGTATTCAATTGAGCTTCAATGATTTGTGTTTGAATCTCTGTATTGGGCTGATCAATATGATTTTGAGGTGAAACAAGGAACCTTTTTCCAGCAGTACTGAAGGTGATTTAGATTCAATAAGCAGTTTATGCTCTGTGTCCACACTGAAGGAATGCTTTTACAACTCCACAGTCTACACCATTTCTTCTTGAATAATAGGTGGATGATGGATCATATGCTTTTACTCTCCCTTTCAAACTCTTTCTTCTATTGATATGAAAATTAAGCAAGAAATATTTTCAATTACAATTTGGTGGATTTAGAGACTTATAGATAGCAGAAGCAGGTTGCTTGTAAGTAGGAATGCTACCGGCATCGACGTATCGGACTTCACCTGGATCAAAAGACAGATCCAGGCCTGCACCAAAACCAACTTAAAGCTTCTCATTCAGTACTGAGATGGTTTGAAATTATGGTGTAACGCCATTACCTGAGTCCTACTAAGCCAGCCTGTAGAATTGTCAAGTTGTCGGAGTCCGGCGAGACGATGATCACCGTGTCCCCTGAATACTGAGTTTCCAGAATTGACATGAGCTGCGTTATGCGAACAAAAACGTCTGCAACACTCACTGGGAACCGGGTTCCGTCATCAATAGGAGGTGGCTTAATGCTTGGAGAAATGCTATCGGATGCATACACCTGATGCATTATTTGTTGCAGAGAAAATTTTTATAGTTTCATCAAATTTCAGAACAAACTCTGTTTATTTTCACATCTCCCTTGCAAAATATAAGGGCCCCATCGGTTTGTGGAATTGAAGGTGGAATTGGAATTGGAGTCTCCAATTCTCTCCAATTTTAATTTTCCCATTTGGCGTGTCCTAAGGAATTAAAATTCGAATTCTACATGAAGTCCTCATAATTCCTTTGTGGGCTATTTTTGAAACTGTCAAATTCACATGGGGAGGTTGTTAATGGCAATTCTCTACTCTTAGATTTCAAAGAAGCCAGATCCTCTGATAACTATCTTGATATCTATCTTGTTAACTTAATTATAGGCCGACTCGTGGCGGTGGACCTCACGCCAAGAGAAAACGGATGTAACCAAAATTTTGGACGTAATGTCCTTTCCAAAGCTTCCATCTGGTTCCCAATTTCTTCTTGTTTTCTCCCCCAACCTTCCGTCCTCTGCAAATCTAGCAGAAAACGAACCCTCGAATCCCTGTAAACCCTTAGCATCTACCCCTGTCCGTCCTCTCCAAAAACCCCAGAACCAAAACCTGCATACTGTTCGAGTCCTAAAACCCATGGAGGAGGAATGCTCTTACGGAGAAACTTGTAAGCTCTGCAACTTAACTTAATACCAAAGAGCTTTGAAGATAATCTTCAATAGACACAAAAAAAAATCCCAGAAAAAGGTTTGAACCTGAATCTTTTTCTTTCCTCATTAAGTTAGCTCATAAAGAAAAAAGCTTCTTTTTTTTTTTTCCTCATAAGTCAAAACCTTTGAAAACCTTGCAATCGAAATAACCAATACCATTGAATGGATTTTTCAATTACCCATCACACAACTAATTAGGAAAATCTCTATTTTTTTTTATGAATGCTCAAAATAGCTTAGTTTCATCTCAAAAGAAAATAATCCTAAAGAAATATAAATTAAATATGCCTGAAACAAACTAAAATAGATTTTGGATCAAAAGAAGAAGCCGGAATCCTTCATCGACGGTCCTGATTTTGCTGGTCAAATTTTACCGACAGTAAAGTTCAGGTAAGGTCAAATTCTCTCTCTCTCTCTCTCTCTCTCTCTCTCGATCAACACTGTCTTTTTTTTCTACTTTACTGGGTATCGGTTTAAGCTGGAATTCAAATTGGCTAGGGAGGACCATTCCTGATCAAAAGAAGAAGCCGGAATCCTTCATGGACAGTCCCGATTTCGTAGAAGAACGCATATACTCTTCACCTTCCCTTTATCTTTCCTTATCCCTTGTGACCTAGAAAGATGCTCTTTTATACGTCTTTATCTAGTTGGAATCCTAAAAACAGTAATTCAAAACACTCTTATTTCCCCCTTCTCTTTAGTTTAAAAGAGATTAAAACACAACACTAAAAAAAAAAAAAAAGCTCTCAAGAGAGATGATTTCTTCTATGACGATCTCTTTCGTGGTTCGATTCATCATTACAAACCACCAATTGAATTCAGTTCATTCATAGCTTATGGGGTCAAACAATTATTCATTGCTCTTCATCCCCTAAAAAAAAAATATCTAGATTTGATTTGTTCTATTTCAGAAACAAAGAGGAAGATGACACCTCTATCCTCACCACCAGCACTTTTTTTGACGGCGGCGCCACTTTCCAATGAGCCTCTCTCGGAAACGATCCGACGAGTCCTCTTAGAAACAAAGAATAGACGTTAACGTCCATTTTAACCCTGTTATAAAACGCTGTTTGTTTGTTTTCTTAACATGTGGGGATCACCAACACGTGCCAGCCTTAGGCTAAGTTAAATATAAGATAGTTAGGTTAAGTTAAATATAAGATAGTTATCAGAGGATCCGGCTCCTCAAAGGATATGGAGTTGGCAAAGGGGATTGGGTAAGGTCCGGATTACAATATAGTCAACCCGAACTGTCTATTTAATAAATGGGTTACTTAGGGTCGTACGGATCAATGGGTTTATAATCTAAATCTAGTAACCCAACACAACTCGTTTATCATTCTGTTAGGTCTGAGTTGACCCAATTAAGAAAAAATAATTTTAACCCAAATCTGTTGAAATATCGGGTTGGCTCTGTCAGGTTAGATAAGATTTTACTAAAACTAGCAATGAGGGGTTTGAGTCAGTCATTTTTGCAGATTTATAAAAAAAAAAATCCTACTTCCAATTAGTTTTTGACATCCAATTCATAAGAATCTCAATTCTACTCAATTTCAATTCTCAATATATTAGAATTGAAATTATAATTTCCACCATCAATTTCAATTCTTCGAAACAATCCGACCTTAAGGGGGTAGAACTTGAAGGTTTATACAGATTTTACCTCGGCAATGGAATCCAGATCCAGACTCTTGCCTTCGAAAGCTCCAAGTCCACGAGCATCTAAAAAGCTGTATTCTGGGACTATGTGGCTGACCAATAAAGGGGAAATTTTGGAAAGCAAAAATCCAAAAAAACGAAACAAACAGAAACCAATCAGATCGAATACATTATTTGTACAATATCCAATTGTAGTTCTTAATCATTTCTAAAAATGGAAGAACTCTAAACCACAAATGGTAATCTATGGTTTGAAACCCGCTCTTTTTTTGAAAACCCAAATAAAATTGAGGCAAGAAAATCTAAGGAACAATATAAATTCAATACAAATTGATGAACTGAACCTACGATTAACCCCATTAAGGAAGGCAATGATCTCTGCAGCTTGATAAGCTCTCTGTGTAATAGAAGGTCAAATCCAGCAGTTCCCTACACAAGCCCCCATTGCCTTCAAAGAGAGAGTGGCTCTCGCCGTTTGTTTCTTTCCTTCTTCCGACGACCCACTGTCCATTGACGTCTTCGAAACTGGGTCCGTGTTGATTATCCCTAACTTCTCAAATTCAGACTCTCCTGCTCGAACAATCTCCAAACTGCAAGTAATGGAAGGAAGGGGAACAGAATTAGGACTGAGATTACCGATTGGTGAGTCGAACCGGAGGCATTTGGAAGAGACCACGAGCATTAGCAACCGGTGTTGAGAGGAAATTAAGAGATTCCGGCGAACGAGGAGTGGAGAATGGAGAAGCGGAGATGGCGATGTAGATGAAAAGAGAACGGTGATCGATGGATTTGAATAAATGGTGGACATTTCTAGGGTTTTTGGACGGAGAGAGAGACGGCGGAGAAGGAGGGATTGCAGATGCAGAGGAAGGTGAGGTTTGCCTTTTTGTTTGAATTTCCGTTATCTGTTTGGTTTTTTGCTTGCGGTTGTAAACGGCAAAGCAACGGATAAGAAACAGATTATTATTGTTCCCCGCCAAAGAAAAAAGAGCTCTCTATGACTCGGTGCAACCCCTATAAAAGGACAAAATAACTTTTCTCTCGCAAACAAATTGGGGAAAACACGTAAAAAGTGAAAAACCCTATTCAGAAGAAATCTTCTTTTGATCTGATTAGGGTTTGAACGATTCTCGATTTATGCGGGCACCAGTAATCGTTTCGAGTAAGTTCTTAATTTCTTTGACATAGGTTTTCATTTTGAGTTTTTTTTTCTCATATATTTCTGTATTTATTATGGCTGAAGAAAGATCTGTTTGATCCTGCATTTGCTAGTGTTTAGGGTTTATATATATATTGAGAAACGTTTCATTGATGAATAGAAGGTGGCAAATTGGTATGAAATATATCTGCAAGTTGGAATCTCCACCAACAATTTCTTTTCCTTTTGATGTCTCAATTGCATATTTGCGCTAATACATAATTCAACCATGTTCGCTTCTCTACCTCTAGACAAATTTTCACTTGCAAGCATCCATATATTCAGTATAATCAATTCATTTACTGCCAAGGTTGTGCATTCTTCTTGTTAAGGGTAAAGAACAATTAATTTAGTTGTCTCCATCAACGAAATACTTGAAAGTTGTATTTCCTTGGAAAATTTTCATATCACTATGATGCAGTATTTTGAAGGTGTATGATGGTCTAATCTGCATTGTTGCAAATTGAACACATAACTTCTTCTTTATTCTTCCTAAGATTGTGAAAAACAGGTTATTTGCTATGTCAACATTTCTAGATGAATGAACCGACTCTGTTACGTGCTTAATCGTTGTTCTAAAAGCACCAGGACTTATGGAAACTTATTTGGTTAAGCAGTTAACATATAGGATCCTAAAATTCCACCACGCTTCCGTAGCCGACATACACGAAACCCTCTATCGACACTGACCCGCCAATAGCCCTTTCCTTTTTGGCAGCTCCACTCACCTATCAGTATTCAATGACTTATCACCATGCCCGTACATAATACCAAGGCATTTTAATCCATTCTATAAATCACCCCCTTCGTGACTCGAACCAGTGACGTGGTACCTAGTTCTGATGCCATTTGTTACGTGCTTAACCATTGTTCTAAAAGTTCCATAACTTATAGAAAGTTGTTTGGTTAAGCACTTAACGTATAGGATCATAACTTACTCTGGGAGGCATTTTTAATTTTCTTTTTCCTCAATAAAGTTGGCCTTGAAGAATTGTTTGTCTCCTTGAGATCTTGAGCGTGATGTCCTGAGCTTCCTCACTACGCCAATTTCAGAGAAGATATATCCTTTGTGCAAATAAGCTTTTGTCTTCCTCTCTCCAACTGATAGGTTTGCCAATGGTCATGTTTGCGCCATCCTTCATAAGCATTTCTCTAATAAGGTTGATTAGCCATTTCTTTGAATCGGGATTTATTTGCTCAATTGCCTTAGAGATTAGACAATCAGTAGGCTTTGGAGAGATCACCTTGAAATTTTTACTTAGAATAACTATTTTTGATCCATTACAGAATAGAGGTAAGCCCAAATCCTTTTTCTTTTCTTGATCCTAAAACTGCCTGACATACATTCTACTGTAATCAATTGTCTGAACCTCCATGAGTGTTTGGGTTGAGGAAGATGGCTCACTTTTGAAAGTTTTCTTCTTGTTTTTCAAAGTAGCATGCTGTTGCAAAATGAACAAGTGTGATATGACCTTGAATTTTCTTTCGAGTAAGTTCTCATCTGCTCTGCCATCCTAATTTGTAAAAAACCATATTGTTGGTCAGATGTTGTGTATTTAAATCCTTTCTAACCGACTCCATCTAGATCCTTTTTATTCCACCCCGAATCTTCTTAGAGTCACCTCCCTAGCTCTTTGTTTACATGTTCAAATCACTGTAACTTACTTTCCTTTATCTTATCTCCTATTTGGGAAATCTTATATGGTTTCGGATATGCTCATTTAGGAGTGGCAATGGGCCGGGCAACCCGCCCTGCTTGATCAGCCTGGCTCTATATTTGGGCGGGCTTGGGCAAGGGTTAGTAGCTCGTAAGGTCGGGCCGGGTTGAAAATTAAGGCCCGGTTAGTTTTTCGTGCCGGGCTTGGGTTTATATTAGATTAGCCTGGCCGGAGGATGTGAAGAGTGATAACAAATAATATTTAAATTTCACTTGAGCTCATCATCATCCTATGATTGTAGTTTAGTAGTAAGAACTTCACATTCTGTCTGTGGAGACCTGGGTTCAATTCTTAGTAGCAATAAAGTAGTAATATTTTGGCTCCATTTAGGCAAACATGGACGGGCTTGGATAGGTTCAGGCATGGCAAATGATACAATGGACGGGCTTGGACAAATTTTGTTAAGCCGAAATCTCGGGTCGGGCTAGGTTCGGGCCAAAAAAATGCTCTTATATTTAGAGTATGGCTTGGCCTGTTGCCACCCCTATACTCGTTCTTTATCTTTCCTAGTCTGCCCACACATCCATCTTAACATCTTTATCTATCATAAAAAATTTAGCACGAGTTCACTCCAGCTTCCGACCTAATACTACCCTCCTTTACCTAGGCTTGAGACCGGCAATGCACACATGCTAAGAAATAACCTTGATACTGATGTGATCTTTTAAGGAAAGACCACCCAACCCTATTGTATGCTTTAATCAGCCTGTTTCTTTTCTGAAACAAATGTACTCTGGTTATGGCTGATGACATTCTTCAAAACATTTTTAATCTTGCATTGTCATTAAAATTATTATATAGATAAAATTACACAAGCTAGTATGCCAAAACTTTGACTTACCTTCTGGGGACTTAGATTTAGAAACAAGGATGACTACTAACAAAAAGCTATCAAAAAAAATTATTACACCTTCACCTACAATATGCCAATATTCCGATTGTTTTGATGTATCAAGTAACAGTAAATAAAACATTGCGGCTTTAATAAGTATATTAGCATAAACCTTAGCTTCCGAAGAAGGAGATTGTTGTTATGTGGAGACTGATGCAATTGAGGCATTCGGGGTATTTATCACACTGCTTTCACTTACTGTTTTGTTTAGCCCTAATTACAGGATATTTTTTCATACTTATCGTAGCTGTACTTGTAACACTTTTTTTAGAGCTTTGAGGCACAGTTGAACCTGGTGTGTATCCGTGGACATATACATTATTTGCTAAACCATATAAATCACTGTCTTGTGTGTGCTTGATTTCTTGATCTCTGTTTATCTGTCTTTCTTAACAAAGATATGCAACCTTAAAAAAAGGCTAGATTTTTTATTTATGCTGATATTCAATCTCTGCTGTGAAATTCACCCCAAGAACTCCAAAACATCAAGACTAAAGCAAGCCGAAAAGGGGGAAACAATAACAACAACAACGACAAAAACGAAAACTAGCCTCTTCTTAAACAAAATATCCAACCATTGTCCATCGCTCCCCTCTGCACATAGAAGCTTCTCGTCATCAGCATAGGCCTACTTACCAAGGTAAGTACATGTATGCACTTCATCTTGGCTTGACGGGATTCCATATAAATTCATGCATAAACAAGAGTAAAGCAGGCTCTCCAGCTCAAGAACTGGAGATCCTATGTTTGAGTCCCCAAGTTTATCTGATATATGGTTCTTGTGAATGAGGTCATGTATCCGAGGTTTACTCTGGCCCCACTGAGTGGGGTCGGGGATTCCACCTCACACACACACAAAAAAATAAATAAATAAGAGAGAAAGTAAGGCAGCAGAGATGGATTACCATGGAGAGCAACTATAGGAACAATGCCATACAACCTCAAGTCCCTTTGGGATTGATGTGGTACTTGCACATCTTTTTGTTGATACAATCGGTCATGATATTTGCAGTCATTACCTGAAAAACACAAAGTATCAGACCCGTATCTCATGACATTAACACAAAGCTTACTTGATAAGCAACAATAAGGAAGAAGACAAACCTGCAACGAATGCTCCATGAACGTAACCATTGTAATGCTCACTCGTGTGCTCACCGGTGAAATAAACCCTTCCAACCGGTGCCTTCAATTCACAAAGGAATTCAAAGAGAATCAGAATTTCTCCTTAAAATGAAAAAAAAAAAAAAAAAAAAAAAAAAAAAAAAAAAAAACTGATGCTACTAGCACTAGGGCAACCGGGAAGTACTGTCGAATTTTTGTGGGATCAAGGATATAATAGTAAGTTTACTTTTATTATGTTTAGCCTTAATTTCAGGGTATTTATTAATATATTCGTGGTTGTTCTTTATAACACATTATTCTGAATTTTAGAGAATAGTAGAACTGTGTGTGCATCCGTTTACCTAAACACAGTTTGCCAAACCATATAAATCTGTGTCTTTGTGTGCTTCATTTCATCTTTAGCTTTTTATCTTTCTTTCTTAACAATAAAAGCAATTACCCTTATTCATAGTATTCGTAACGGCTAACTCCGATGGGCCAGTTGGAGAAGGTGCCCTTGTAGAACCTGTTGGACCACCATTTGGGGACTAGAATGTCTGTAGCCTCTGGGATGTTCCTTCCAAACATGTTCTTCAATACCTCCATGGCCTCTGCCTTTCTTTCAGAATTCGGTTGCTGCTCTATCCTTCTCGACTCGTCGTCCGTCACAGTCACGATAAGGACATTTGCTCCAGGGTACTGGCCCTCCAATTGCTGATAAATCCAACATCCTTCTATATATCATGAATAATTAAAACTCTTGTGCTTGAAAACTGAACGAGGAGTAACTGAGTTACCTGCCATATGGTGTAGTAGCCGCGCTTTTCATGAGCATACAAGAACTCTGTACCATTGCCAGTAGGCCAGAATTTGTAGGGAACTTGAGGAAGATTTTGGTATAAACACCCATATCAAACTGGTATACAGCCAACAGCTTCCATGGCTGCTTATTGCATATTTGGTTAGGCCAACACCAATAAAGGAGAAGTTAGATTAATTCTATTACATCAAAGTGAATGTGGGGAAATATAGGAGAATCACCGGCAAATCGGGCTGGAAGTTGATGAGAGAGGTCTGTAGGACGCCAACGCTGATGGAAACCATAACATAATCGGCCCTATAGACGGAGCCATCCTCTGTCTTAACAATAACCCCACTTGGTGAGTAACGTATCTCGCTCACCACCTGCAAACAAGGAAGGTTTCACTGTAAAGTTGAATTTTTTAAAGTGAATGCACCAATCACGTCTCGGATGTATGGACGATCTTCAGTACAGACGATCCGAGCCTCTTTGATGCGTCTCATGTAGAGTTGGAACTCTTTGATGCGTCTCATGTAGAGTTGGCAATCTCCAATCCGTCCGAATTTAGCAGGTTTGGGTTTAAATTTTCAACCTCTGGGTCGGGTTTGGCAAGCTTGGGTGACTGCTTAAACTCGGTTGGTTTGTCTATGAAATTATACATCTATATTATTATATCTTATATAATATATTAGTATTAAATATATATGTTAATATATTATGCTATATATAATAATAATAATAATTATGATCAACTATAATACTATTAACGTATTTGGACTAATCTAAGGTATTTTACAAGCCTTGCGAGTTGAGGCTTAATAATTAGGTTTCAAAGCCAAGCAGTTTGGGAAAAGCTTATTTCCTTAAGACCCCGTTTGGATCGTTGACTACTGCGAGAAAATGTAAGAAAGATCAATATTCTTGCAATGCAGAATATTTGGTTAGCAATATATTTTAGGAAAGTATGGTTCCTAGGAGAAAATATTCCCATTCAAAAAAGATAGCTCATAAATTTCCTATCATATATCGAAATAAATACAAAAATATATGAGAATACATCTTGTGACTTCTTATTTTATATAAAAAAATACATTCCTATATATTATAATAAAAATGATATAACATATTATAATTTATAAATTATTAATTCAGTTTTCACTTTAAACTTATGAACTCGGTAGATTCTCAAGTCTTCCATGTAGTTTATAACATTATCGGACCAAGCCAAACTGGGCAAAGCCAAAGCTCCGGTCAGCTTGGCTCATTATGGCTGTAGTGTCGGGTATACAGTTGATGCTAACCCAATCAATCATAGTGTAAAAGATCGGTCGATCTAACTCAAGGTCGACTTGAAATGAGTCGCGATCTCGAGCAAGATTTAAAGTCTTAAAGATTGGGGATCAGACAAATCCCAATCCAAATTGGTGGTATTGGTCGGGGTCAGTCGGTACGAGACTAGTCGAAATCGATAGCAGTTTGGACCTTTCAATTTATTAATTAAAAAAAAAAACATTGGATTGGTTGGATTAGACATTGGATTGTTTGAACCATCTGGTCCGTATCGGTTAAATCGATCCGATCCAAAGCCTCACGATACAAATATTGTATCATGGCATGGGACCAGACCGAATCTAGCCAATCCCGGTATAGACTAATCAATCTGATCCTTGAAACCTTAATCCTAAACAAACACCTAATTTAATAAAATTCTCTGACTTGGTCTGAAACCGAATCAGATCGTCCAATTTAGACAATTTGACTTGGTTTCACACGAATCAGATTGAATTGTTGGATTGTCGAACACCCGTCAGAAAGTTTTTTATTTTTCTAAAAAAAATAAAAATTGGACCATGTTCTGGATCTGCCGATCCCAATTTGAATCACCTATCCAACTCGGTATCTGACCGGCACAATCTCGATCCGATACCGAATTAAACACTATGCAATCATTAGAAACAACTGTGTGTGTATATATATATATATATATATATGTGTATGGAGATACACATTTATGTGTGTAACTATATATATATATATATACACACATTTATGTGTGTAACTACTGACCTTGTTGAGCTTGAGTCGTGGGTCGGTGATGGTGCCAGCCTTGTTGGTAACAAGGAACTGACTAGCCACATAGTAAACGACGGACTCGTAACCCCTTGAGTCTGCAACGAAGTAGAGATCCTCCCCGAAATTGGAGAAGGTTGGCAATGGCATAGTGTTCTGCAAGCTTGTCACTCTTGGTTGCTCGGCGAACTCAGAGTCGTATTTATAGTAGTCCGCCGCCATCTGTATCGGTGTCGCCGGTACACTGCAACACCACCACCAACCCAATCACTAGTATCCATTCATTTTATTATTATTATAATTTTTTAATTTCAAAACCCTTTATACCATTTGAGGTAAAACCTCATATCTAAACAAAAAGTCAAGAATTTGCCATCTCTTTTGAGGGAGACAGTCTGGGAGAGCGTGAAGGTTCAAATAGGAACTTTAATTTTCAACTTTTGTAAGATTGCAGCAATAGTTCCCAAAAATTTACGTTATTGACCCCCAGATGTCACTCCATGTCATTGAGCAAACAAACCATTTGCTCGGTGCCGGAAGCCGGCCGGTGGTACCCCTGCTGTCCGTAATTAATTAATGCCTTAACAAAGCTCGTTTTTTTTTTTATGAGAAAAGATGGCAGAAGGTGAGATTAACTTGTTTTTAAGGCGTTGAGAAGCCAAGATGGAGATATCGTCT
>JAUPMG010274373.1:0-19015 GCA_031762675.1 Pachysandra terminalis | reverse complement strand
GAACTCAATCCATTATGTTACATGATCATTGAAAAGAAGTCAAAGACATCTATCTGCCACATCTCCTTTCAAATTTTTGATTACCCATTTCAGTTCCTCTTTATTTTTTGATGACCTAATTCAAATATAAGATCCCTAAGAAAGGAAATATTGCTCCAAAACTATGGGCTTCCAAAACTGCTCTAGCACTTAATTAATTAATATATAATTGTCTAAAGCATTAGCTTCCTTATTAATGACTTAATTTCATGTGATGTTATGCCATTTTCTGTTGGAGTTTATCACAATCAGCTAACTATAAATATTAGCTTTTGTGCGTGTCAGTATAATAATATGAAGACAACAATCACAAGATAGTTAGCATTCAATAATGTAAGTCATCTTTACTGAATAAAGTATTTTGTTTGGGCTGCTCTAGGTCTTAAGACTTGGACAATAGCAGATTAACAGTGCAATGAGAAAAAAGATGGACATCTTTGTGTCAAGCTGCAAATTTCCCTTATAATTTGAAGTGAAGGGGAGAACATAAACTGCTTTAACATGAAGTGTGCAAGTGATCCCATATTTCATTGTTATTAAGTCACTTGGTATTCTTTAAGGAAATCTTGTGCTGTTTGTCGGAAATAGTTTCTAGAGCTTTGGTTTTATCCCTATATATTTGGAAACTAATTCAGCACTTTAGTCTTCTTTGTGTAAACCACCCATTAATTATATACTTTGTATTCAAATGACCAAAGTAGATGTTACATACTTCTTTCCTCCACTATGGCTTTTATATATAGTCTCTTTTTTCATACTAATAACCCAATTAACTATCTTACTTTTGAAAAAGAAAAGGGAAAATTATACTTTGACCCCTTAAGGTTTTGACAACTTACACTCAGACTCCTGAGGCTTGTTAAATTACAATTATCTCTTTTTTATATGAAACCTCAAGGGATCATGGACTGATTTCGAGTGGTGGGGGTTGTAGTGGGTGGTAGTAGTGGAGTGGTGGATTTGAGAGGAGTAATTTTATATTTTATTAGGGATAAAGCAGTCTATAACCTCCTGAGATTTCATATAAAAAGAGGTAATTGTAGTTTAACAATCCTCAAGAGGTCTAAGTTCAAGTAAGGGGGTCAAAGTATAATTTGCCCAAAAAAAGAAAAGAAAATGCACAACCACTTTCAACGGCGCAAGGTATGGGGTTTTTGGCTGATTGATTGAGACGAGTGGTGGGAGCTTTGGTTCAATTCCTTGTTGAGGCTTGTGCACCCAAACCCAAAGAAAGTACCTTAAATTTTACGATATTGTTTATGGTAAATCCTAAGAAGATACTTGACTGTCTAGCTAGTCTCACAATGAGAGCTATCTTTTCGTTGCGCACGCTTATGTGCCTGGCGTGTCTTTGCAAGTGTAAGTGCATGTGTGTTTATGTGAGAGAGAGTATCAGCTTAACGCGGTGTATTTAGGCCTTGGGGGCTTTTAGTAGTGCGTTTATGCTTGATTTGATACAATTTTAATATTTGAGTGAAAACTTTCAAAGAGTTTTATTGGCCCTCTTCTCCAAATTTAGTCTTTTCATGAAAAAAAATAAACAAAACAACTGTCACTTTGCATTAGCTAGGTAAAATTAATGGCAACTCAATCTAGTTATAGGTTAGTTCATATATATATTACAAATTTTAATATAAATTTTGAAGTTAAATCAAGTATTATACCTAGAATTTGAATAATGCTATCAATACTTTATCAAAAATTCAAAAGCTATTAATAAATGTGCCATTGTCATAAGGGAATTAGCTATGCATTTGTCAAAGTGGAGCAGCAGATTATCTCACCAACCATGCTCTGAACTTCTTTCCCTACTATTCGATCAGGCAATATTCCCCCAATCTTTATGTTCTATAATGCGAGACCATTTTTTTTTGTCTTAACCACACAGTGTCCTCACACCCACATAGGTGTGGGACTAATCCACGTTCAAGGAGGGAGCATTATAGGTAAATCCCAGGCTACGAGTGTTTCTAGTGAGATTCGAACTCCAAACTTACCTCCGGAGATGCCAACTAAAACCCAGTTTGCTAACTGAGCGTATCCCCCATCACATAAAAGAAGTATTCACAACCTTTCAATTATTTAAAAAAAAAAAAAAAAAAGCTACCTTGATTAGCATTTTTCAATATGAAACCATCACACTCTATTTATGGAATTTGATAAGAATTGCAGTAAAAAAAATTTGAGAAATGGGCGAAGTCATTTATGACTTACGAGGATATTTTATGTTCTTTATCTTCTCCGAGAAAAAAAGGAGATGCTCACTTGTTAGTTTTGACAAGGGGTAATACACTCTTTATTACTTAAAGTATTTTTTTTTATATTGTTTTATATTACTTAGACTAAAAATCTTATCATTTTTACTACTATTGTTCAGAAGTTGATGGTTGGCAGTTCCAACTCCTAAAAACGGGAGGCTGCCTTTTTACATTTGGAATTGCATGTGCGATCTTCTCTTCCCAAATTTGGAAACCTTATTCGTAAAGAACAAAAAAAAACTTCCTTTCTCTCTCTTCGGTCACCATCAGTCTCTCTCTCCGCGTGTTGTAGTGACACGTGGGTTCTCCCGCATTTGATAGACGACTGAAACCCACTTGCTTTCGGTTCCTCTCCTTTCTGACCGAGTTAACAAACTCGAATACCGATGTGAAGGTTGAAAAGACTAACGTGTCCTCTCCTGAAACAATTGACAAGACATCCTTGAAGTTTTAAACCAATTTGATGGACATAAAATTTTTTTTTTTTTTTTTTTTGGTAAATTGATGGACATAGACTTAACTTGACAAGAAAAGGGATTTAAATTTGTAGAATCAAACATCTAAGATTTGTTTTTGTTTTTTTTTTTTTGGATCTTAACCACGTGGTGTTTTCACACCCACTTGGGTGTGAGACTAATTCACGTTCGAGGAGAGAATAATTATGGTAAACTTCTGGCCACGAGTATTTTTAGTGAGAGTCCAACTCCAGACTTATCTTCGAAGATGCCTACTAGAGCCTAGCTTGCTACTAGTTGAGCCATGGTTAGTCTAAACTTTGATTTAATTACCAGAATAAAAAATTTTAAGGCATTATGATTTAATAAGTAACTAATTTATTAAAGATCTAGATTGATTGGATTAATTTCAACCATCAAATTATCATAATTTATTATAAAACTTTCATCCACGTTTTCAAATAAATTTTAATAGTTCTAAGGAAATATAATAGGTAAATAAAATAAAATAAAAACATTTGATTGATAAATGACACACATAATTGATCTCTTCAATGAAAATCATTTGATTGTGTTTTTTTCTTCTTTTTTTTTCTTTTTTTTAACAATAGCCAAAATTTAAGGCAAGGATTGTTGTATGGATTGTTCTGATCCAGACATAAAACTTTATGTGTAAAACAGTCTATCTAGCTAACTAGTCTGAGGTCCTCTTGTCATTAAGATGTTGGTAGGACATTCTCTCAAAAAAAGGAAGAGTGGGGGGAGTGGTTAGTGACCAGAATGGAGATACAAAAAAAAAAGAAACTAACTAGCCTGAGTGATCAATAACGAAATAATACAACGAGAGGAAAAAAGTAAAAATAAATAAATATAAATATCTTATAAGTAAGAAGTGAAATAGAACATGAAACCGTATGTCCGAAAATAACAGAGGTGACTAAGGATTGGTACCAAACTGATTAAAGAAATCCAGGAAAACTCTAATAGAAGTCTTCAAATACAGAGCAATGACGAATGCTTACGGACCATGATGAGGTTTGGCTAGAACTAAGTGGAGGTTCGAGCCGATAATTATTAAAGAATTAACCAACAAGTTGTGGTTAGGAATGAAATTATCTCATAATCTTAGTACCTAAATCTTAGAGTAGGTTCGACAAGGGATGCCAGCTAAGAGTGATACACAATTAATTAAAATTAATAACTATAGTTCAAATTATAATGAACTTATTTTTGACAGACTTGTGACTTAAATATTTCGAAGTCATTGCACATCCTAGTGTTGTGGAACCTACAAGTTCCTTTCTGGGATGTCATGAGCTCAGGGAGGCTGGAACGGGTAATAATGATGATGAACCAATTTGAAAATTGATTTAATTTGATCATATTATAACACATGGCAAAGTCAATTGTGTAATTATACATCCAAAGAATGTATAAAGTACAATTTTGAATATTACTTGAAAAGTATATTTCGAAAGCCCATTCAGAGAGAATCATTTCGAAATTAACAGTATATTTCGTAGTCATACTAAAATAGGTACTCTCAAAAGTATTTATTAGGCTAGCCACCTCGAGAGGGCCAACTCGTCTACATAAGTATTATAATGTTCTATATGAGAAATTATCAGTATAATGATATTTCGAAGTTATACCTCAAAATAGTCATCATTATGTATTTCGAGAAAGTATATCGAAATAACCAAGTTATTATATCAAAATCATTGATATTCTGAAACACTTTTCGGGATAATCATATTAATGACTCGAAAGTCACTCACTTAAAACATAGGGGGAAATAAACATTAGACTTTCAGGAATTGAGGGCCAGAAAAATAAGTCACATCAAGACTCTCGAAAAATTTGTAGCATTAAAGGACTTGAATCAATACAGAACAGTAACGTATCATCACTTTTATAACGTTATACTCATTAACTTAACCGAACGTTATGACAGCATTTATTGAAACGTTACATATTGAATTAGACGTTTTGGATATTGAACATTCAAATCAAAACGCATGTTCAGTCAAAAGTCTTTAATCCGTTTATAAAACGTTGCAAACGATTAGATAATATGTTTGGGGCTATAAAAGGTAGATGAGGCATCAGAAAGAGAGATCAGGTCTCTGAATATTTGACATTTTGTAGAATTGCAGAACATTTATCTTAAAAATCATCTTTTCTGAAATTTGTTAAATTCTGTGTTGTCTTTCTGAACATTTCTGACTGATCTTATAATTTTCCCTCTTTATATCCTTAAAAACCTTTCAATAAAATGGTATTTCTTTGATTTAGATTAGTGAAAGCAAGTATTCGAATCCTTTGATTCCTCAAACTTCCATAATAAATTGACATTTTTAATCATTTATTAATTTGTACGTTAATAGTAATCGCCACGACTAATTTCTTGTTAAGGAAGGCAAGCAACAAACTACACTAATGGGGATACATCCGCCATTTTAGAAAGATAAAAGGATAAAATATGTCCTCATGCCCTTAAAAGGCATACTCCCTTGTTATTCCTGGTTCCACGTGTCAGTGATCTATACAAACTTAAAGCGCCATCTAAGTATAGAAATGTAAAATCTCTCGGCCAGTGATTCTGCCTCGAATCCAGGAGGAGGTAGAGGGTAAAACCAATAAGCGGTTTTGAGTGGCAATACCGCTTTGTTGTTTCCTGTACTTTTGTCCGAAAACTGCTTATTGGCTTTCCTTATATATAGATGCTGATGTGAAGAAAAAGCATCTCATAACGACGAACTTCTACTCTCTCGATATATAGGTCGCCATTGAAGCTTCACGGGGTAAGGTTTTTCTTGAATATATTACTTCTTTAATTTCTCTGATCTCTTGTTTTTAATCTTCAAATATTCTTCCCTATTTACTGATTTGTTTTCTTAGATTATTGTTGTTATTTCTTCAATTTCTCTCTTCGATCTCTATAAGATCTTTGTTCTACATCTCTTTGAATCTAGAGAAGAAAAGCATCTGAAGAGTATGGGGAGGGGAAAGATCGTAATCCGAAGGATTGACAACTCGACGAGCAGGCAAGTGACTTTTTCGAAACGAAGGACCGGATTGCTGAAGAAGGCGAAGGAGCTAGCAATCCTGTGCGATGCAGAAGTCGGAGTGATGATCTTCTCTAACACCGGAAAGCTCTATGATTTTGC
Source organism: Pachysandra terminalis (assembly GCA_031762675.1). NCBI lineage: Eukaryota > Viridiplantae > Streptophyta > Magnoliopsida > Buxales > Buxaceae > Pachysandra > Pachysandra terminalis. The sequence continues at coordinate 13,093 of JAUPMG010274373.1, read as the reverse complement.
AAGCAACAGGTCAGTTTGATTTAAGTTTCACGATATCTTTTAATTTTCTCTCTCTATTTCAATCACCGACTTCCTAATTTATCTCTTCGAAAAGCTAAAATCTGAATATTTTAAGCTTCAACTGTTAGTGTAGATTCACGTCTGTATATTGAGCTTGCTTTTTGTTTCTTATCTTCAACTGCTCTATATATTATCCTTTTGTGAATATATCTCTATAAATCTGTTTGATATTTATTAAAGGTATTCGATATTAGGAATCAATAAGGTTTTGGTGAACTTGTGATATAAGCTCGCCTCTTTCTTGATCGGTTTGCCCAGCTTACTCTCAACCATGCATTTGAATGCCTTTGTAAGTCATGATCTTGGAGATGGTCTCCAAATCAGTTCAAATTTCACTACTATGTACACTAAGATTCTGTGATCTAGGGTTTAAATTAGACCTAAGGATGTCTAGTTTGAGATGAGAAGGTTTAGGATTTGAAAGAATGCTTGAAATTATCGTAATGTAAGCCAACTGTTCGTGAAATATTTAAGCAGAAGCTGACTAGGGAATGGCTGGAGAACAATAATGGCTCAGTCATCCTATTGTACTCCTAATTAAGAGAATGGGATATATATATATATATATAGAGAGAGAGAGAGAGAGAGAGAGAGAGAGAGAGATTTATTAGGTTTACTTCTTAGAGAGAAGGGGGGAAGAAAGGATGTTCTAATCAGAAATCGTTAAGAGTTGTTCAAGAACATTAGAGAATGTTGATACTTGTTTTAATTTATAAAAGTGTATAATCTTAGAACATTTCCATTTCTTATTTCTTAGCATCAGTTTCCCAAGCAATGCCGTCGATATTAAAAGCATGTCCTTACTTAATCTTGGAAAATTGCCCAAAAATATGAGATGTGGTAGCATTATGTTAAACGTGCATGTGAGTTGGCTTATATCAATATTATTGGCTAGAATCATCTTAAGAGATTTGGTTAGGGTTATATTGACCATTTCCATCTTTATTAGTGTGATCAATTGGACATTGTTAATAAAACTCTGATTTTTTCATAGTAATAGAGAAGGTCGATGTGTTTTGAATATTTTTTTCTTCTCTTGGTGATATTGCTTTTCCAGCGTGTAGGGATAATATAAGTGTTAAACCATTTGATATGCATTGTTGTGCCTTTCTCTAACAGGTTAAGCTTTTAGAGTAAGTGGTTCTTACTATGGTATCAAAACGGGAGGTCGAGGGTTTGAATCCTAGGAGTATGTGTGTGTACTTATTCTCCCACGGATGTGTTGTTCCCATGCAGCCGTGTGTGGTATGTGTTTGCTTTGGTGCCCTGGCCCCTATGTTTTCCTACGGGTGTGTTTTTGTGTAGTGTGTGTTTGCCTCGGTGCTCTGTGTTCTCCTACGGATGTGCTATTCCCGTGCGAAATGGTTCTTAACAGTAAGCAACTAAGCATAATTAATAGAACTGTGATTTTAGTCTTGGTATTAAAGCCTGTCCATCATACTTTGTTTTGATTTTCTTTCTCTTTGTGATATTTCTTGTTCGGCGGGCACCATTTCTGCCCCTCAAGCGCGATTTTTTTTTTCCCTTCCACATTTCCTCCAGTTTCTTTGTTTTCCTATATTCGGTGATCTCCGGCCTCCTTAACTAACTCATCAACCCGTTGCTGCCACGATCTCTTACAATGGGTCTGATTGTGAATGATATGGGGATCATCTGAGATTGTTTCCTCAACTCCGAAGAAGTCTTACATTTGTACTGTCTGTTTGACATGCCTCTACAATGCAGTAAACGATGTTAGTTGTTACCGCTTGCTCATAAAAGATCTACATTCACAGGCCACTATGTTCCAGCATTCTCAGCACATAGTAGCCTGTCTCTTATCACTAAAAGGCTTCTCTGATTGGTCTGCAGATTTGTGCTTGTCTTCTAGGCCATGAATCATCTTGGCATAAGGTGACTTCTGGAAACTCATGATGATAAAGTTGAGGGGGAGTGTCAGATAAACATATATTAGATGTATTAGCATTATTGTAAGGTGCATGTATGCTGCACTTATCAATATTATTGATTAGCATAATCTTAAAGGACTCGATAAAGATTATAAACAGGATAAAATGATTCCACCTTTATCTTTATCTTATTGTAAACCATTATATAAAACCCATATATATTCAATGCAATAAACTGGGTAATCAAACTCTGATTTTGTCAAAAAGGGCTTTGAGTTTGCCTTTCTCTAGCGACTAGACAAATTGACCTGGTGGACAAACTGTTGCAGAATGATTGAGAAAATTCTCTCATACCATGAGTATTAATTTTTTGAAGAGAGTGCATGTATACTGGGATTGAGTTGATGATATGACTAGTATTTATAGGCTTATGGAAGTGATTGAAAGATGTTTTAACCTTTAGATTGCTAGAAGTCTTTCTACTTTGTTTATGTGCGTCTGGTGTTGAGGGTGATTGTAGTGGAAGATCTACTGCTGTTTGGTATTGGGACAAAGTTGATTATCTTTCGTTTTGGTCGGTACATGAACTATTGAGATTCTTTCCTGATTATAGAAAGATCACTTTTGTCTCTCATTTTAAAGTGAAATGAGAGAAGGATGCATGACTTAGTATAATAGGCAACTGGGGAGATTTTTTAATTGAGATGAGAAAGTTGGCCACATGAGATTTTTTATACTTGTTCCACAGGAGATTATAGTAAGATGTCGTGTGTTTGGTAGTAAATACCATCACTACAAAATCCTTTAAAGCTACTATATATAATAGTACAGATGAATGGTATATTATAGTCCCGAATTTATACATGCTACTTTATTCTTAGTATTATCTAATTATCCATCCAATCCCCCCAAGTTGTATTGAAAGCAAAAAATGAGGCTTCATTCTTATTATAAGAGGAATTCCCACACGTTTTCCTGATGGCATATATATATATATATATATAAGGCATGGACTATAGCTAGAAACCTTCATTTTGAGAGAGTGCTAGCCTTTTATTCTCCATGTCTTGCATGTGTTTAAAAACGTTTGCAGCAATTCATATTCCCTTAAGAAATATAAAGACATTAGTTATAGCATGGATTTGAGTTTCTCAAAATTTTACAAGACTTTTCATTTTAGAGGTTTTCTGACCCTCGCACCAATATTTCTCTTATTACAAAGTTGTCTTTATTTGGAGAGTGCTGGCCTCCAATGCTTTTAGCGGTACTTTTACCTTCGTCACATCGAAAGAAAATTACTTCAGCCGTCTTTTACAGGCAACTGATAAAGAAGATGAGGCCTACAAACACTTTTGAAGAGAAAAATTCACTGGCAACCCAATACAATCGCTGCGTGTGTGAAGGTACAAACTAACGCTGGTAGCTAACAATTTTGGTTGCTTGGAAAGCATCAAATATGCAAAAGAGTTGCTCCAAAAGCTGTTAAGAAAGAAAGATAAACGAGATAAGAAAAATCCAGCACAGATGATACAGATTTACGTAGTTCTACAAATAGTGCTTATGTCTACAGATGCACACTAAGATAAATACCCTATAATTAGAGTTAAACATAATAAATAGTGAAGTTATTATTATACCCCTAGACCATAAAAAAATTCGGGGGTCTAGGAGCTAAATCATCAGTACTTCCCAAATGCCTCAGTAACATCAGTCTTCACGTAACAACAAAAACAACCAAAACTGCTCTGACAATAATGCTATCCATCTTTTAAAGAGTTAATCTATACATGAAATACAACGAGGTATCACCCACATAGGTTTTCTTATATAGTTACATACATTGACAATATATATGGGTTGAGAGAATCAACGAGATAAAATATCAAGAAATAATATAGAAAAATCACCCAAAAAAAAAAAAAAGGGAAACAATTACTAGCGTAATTGGTATGATTTTCTTGATTAGCACTGTAACTCAACCTATCATGATGGATGGAGTGATTAGTCAGCAACAACCTAAAATGTTCATGGAAGGATGAGGAAAAAGAGACCAAGTAGAAGGAAAGCCATGAATCACAGTAAAAAATAAAAATATAAAAATAGTAGATAATATTCGATGAAAGAAATAAAACAAACAATAAAATAATTAGAACAATAAATATTCATGATGCAAAGGTTTTTTTCTTAGCAATACTCATCCACTTCATAAGTTGCTTCTTTGTTAACCACCTTTCTGATATATACATCATAGCAGACTTGATGGTTATCTTGCAAATTTTTTATTTTTTCAATTTGAGTTGTATAAGTTGCTTGTATAATCCTCTTTCTCCACTTAAGCCATTTAACTCTACTTGTAAAATCCTCGTCAATATCTTCTTGTTTTTAGGTACAAGGCTCTCTCTCATGAATAGATTCAGAAATTGTATTATAAGAAAAATATTATGAGAAGTAGGGTTCTTGGAGCCAGATGGAACTACAGTAGAAAGATGACAAATCATCTGAAGCAAGATGCACACAACAGATGTTGTAGCGCGCATCTATGTGCACCATGTGTTCAGTGGCATGTATGGATGCTCGCCAACGCAAAAAGCTTTGGCGCATCTTCCAAAGTCTTAATGCATTGGCCCGCATCCATGCACACCATTGAACATGTGACGCACATAGATGCACGCTACAACAAATGCTTCAACCACCACGCTTTAGACGATGTAGCCCCTAGTAGAAACGGGTTTGGCAGTAAACAACCTTCTTAAATTGTCTCTTCATCCACGTTAGGTTATTCAAATATTTATAAAAATTTTGGTCCTATGGTGCAATGCTTTTGAGAGAGAAACCTGTTGCTACACTTTACTTTCATGTGAAAGTTTATCTAGGGAACCCCACTTCTCGACACGTATATTTGTTCAACCCCAATTCACATACTAAGTTCTAGCCCCAGAAACATTTGTCATGAGGCATAAATGGCTCACCTAAAACTAATATCTTTCTTTGTGTAGTTACCAAAAAAAATAAAGAACTTATGAAACATTTAAAAAAAAAATGGATGGATACATGTGGTAAAATCTAATACACATCTACTATTGGGGATATATAAGTTAAAATATTGTACACATGGCTAATCCAGAGGTCTCCTATCAAATTAACAGTCTGGATTGGCCATATCATTGTTTCATGTGACAAAAATGGCCCTATCACAATAGCTAATTACAGATTTTGTGTGACAATGCAGAATACCTTTCGCCATTTATACTATATTAAGGAGAAGAGAGTGAAATTCTGAATTATAGATAAGAAAATATATTAATCAAAAAGAAAAGAAAGGATAAATTAGTGTGATTAGCATGATTTGCTTAATTAGCTCTACTAAAAGGAACTTTAGTAACGGATGTTTGGTTGAGATTCTATAATAATTTATTTTATGACTTAACATTGTTGGCGAAAGGTTTTCTAGTCTGCCTCACAAGTTTTAGTTGCTGGTGATATAAGACCATTTTGTTATATGGAAGAATGATATTGTCGATATCAGGGGACCCTCTAGATTAGCGATGTGGATAATATTTTAACCTATATATGTCTTAGTAGTACTTATGTATTAGGTTTTGTCACATATACTTGTGGTCGTCCAATTTTTAATGTTAAAGTTTTATACAAAGAAAAACATTTGTTCAAGTGAGTGCCTGACGTCAAATGACAAATGCAATTGAAACTAAAGCTTATTATGTGAATTGACTGATTAAGAATACATGTGGAAATAAGCTTCCAAGCGGAGTTATTGTTTCAGCCTATTTCTCTGTTTGGAGTGTTTCACCGTTGTACGGTGACTATCTACATTTTCTTATATTTGTCTTCTAGTATTTTTCAAAGATTTGAATTTGTATCCATTATATGTACTTACACTCAACCAAGCTTATTTTATATTAACAATCTAATTTAATTAATTATTCAATCTTTAATTACTTAGATCCATTTGGCTTGAGGAGAAAATAGATGGAAAAGAAAAGAAAACCGTATTCTTCGGTTTTGTTTGATAATGAAAAGGAAGAAAAGCATGAGAACAATTTCAAAAAATATTATTTTCAAGTGCTCAAATTTTCTTTTTAAATTTGAGAAAATCTAAAGCGATAAAATCTTTTAGAGGGACAGTGATTTTCTTTTGCTACCACTAATACCCGTGTTGTTTATTGCTTACTACTACCTAACTATGACCACCCATCGCCCATAACTACTTCCATCACAACTATCATCACTACTCACCATTATTCCTTGCCATCACCATGAACCTCACCAGCTAAAATCACCACGGATCATCATCCACCATCGCCCCCATATTACAACCACACCTTTACAAATCACTACATGGCTTCCACTATCACATTACAACCTCCACTGTATGTCATTACAACTATTTGTCACCACCGTATTAAGTTTAAGGAGTGTTTAGTTTGAGAAGAAGAAGATGCTCTTTCCATTGGGTTTGTGTACATATATATATAAAGGAGTACAAGAAAGATATGCTCCCATGATTGTGGAGAATTTACAGGGTTACAACAATGGACAAATCTCTAATTTCGTAAAATGGCATCCTAAAGAATTAGAAAGAATATATCTAATTATAATAATATATATGCACAGAATTTCTAATTTCGGAATACTCCCTCTCAAGTCGGTGCATGGAGACCTGTAATGCCCAACTTGTTAAGAAGAATTTGAAATTCATCCCGACCCATTGCTTTAGTGAAAATATCAGCCAGTTGATGCCTAGTAGGAACGTGTGCAGTGGATATGACTCTTGATGTTATTTTCTCTCAAACCAGATGGCAATCAATTTCGATGTGTTTACTGCGTTCATGGAATACCGGGTTGGTAGCAATGTGAAGAGCCACTTGATTATCACAGTATAGGTGCATTGGTTGACGATGAGAAATGTGAAGATCGCGAAGGAGAGCCTTCAGCCAAACAAGTTCACATATGGCCAAAGCCATGGCCATGGCACGATATTCAGCCACAACCGAGGATCGAGAGACAGTAATTTGCTTCTTCGTTTTCCAAGAGATAAGACTGTTACCCAACATAATGAAGTAGCCAATTGTGGATCGACGTGTCATGCAACAGCTAGCCCAATTAATTTGAGTAACCATATATTTGAAAAGAGCAATTAGAGAAGAAGAAAAAAAGCCTTTACCCGATGAGGACTTTATGCAGCAAAGAACCCATATAGCAACATCGTAATGTGATTGAATAGGCTGGTGCATGAATTGGCTTAAAAGATTAACTGAGTAAACAATGTCAGGCCGAGTGATTGTGAGATAAATCAACCTACCTATTAAGTGCCAATATAGACTTAGATCGAAAAGGTATCCTTGATCATTTGTGAGATGTAGATTCTGCTCCATGGGAAAGGCAGCAGGCCAAGCTCCAAGATGACTACTTTCATGAAGAATATCAAGAGCATATTTACATTGATTGAGAAATATGCTTCGTGGAGATCGAGCAACCTCAATGCCTAAGAAGTATTAAAGAGCACCAAGATCTTTAAGGTGAAGCTTGCTATGAAGAAACACTTTCAAGGCATTGATGGAGGCAATGTCATTTCCTGTCACGATGACGTAAACGAGGACGCTTATAAAGGTGTCAGCTTGGGATTGTTGATATCTTGCATCTCTTAATGTCGAGGAAAACTTTGCAAACCAATTGTGTGATGCTTGTTTTAGACCATAAAGGGATTTGTTGATTAGTCCACAACCATGTTGCTCCCCCCTTTTGGCAAATCCGAGGGGAATGGTCATATAAATTTCCTTGTTGAGATCGCCATGAAGAAATGCATTATGGACATCAAGTTGATGAAGTATTCAATGATGAGCAGCGGCAATGGCTAAGATATGACAAATGATTACCAGTTTAGCAACAGGAGCAAAAGTGTCATGGTAATCCAGCCCCTTTAGTTGAGCATAGCCTTTGGCCACAAGTTGTGCTTTGTAACGTTCCACAGTACCATCAGCATGATGCTTGATTTTATAAACCCATTTGCAACTAATGGGTTTCTTGTTAGGTGGTAAATGTTGTAGTGTCCAAGTGTTGTTGTGTTCCAAAACATGGATCTCAGCTTCCCTGGCTTCACGCCATAAATGTTGTAGTGTCCAAGTGTTGTTGTGTTCCAAAACATGGATCTCAGCTTCCCTGGCTTCACGCCATAAATGTTGTAGTGTCCAAGTGTTGTGTCCCAAAGCATGGATCTCAACTTCCATGGCTTCACGCTAATAAGCATGTGTGACTGCTTGAGAGAATGAAGTAGGTTCGATTTGACTTGAAATAGTCGAGAGAAAAGCCATGTGTTTATCAGAAAAAACCATAAATGATTGGTAAGTGGATGAAAAGTACCTGCAGAAGAGGGAGTCATAGATGGGATGAGCGACAGGGTGGGATATATGAAATATTTAAGGTGTGAAGGCCGAGTAGTGATACGATGCAAACGAGTGAGAAGGATTTGAAGGAGGTGAAGGAGACATGTTGGGGTTGGACGTGATGTGGGGTTGATATCAGGTGTAATGGGAAAATGGGGTGCATTAAGGGAATCGCTATCAGGTGGGTGAATAAGGATAGATGGAGGGGAAGGCTGAGGGTGAAAGTATATATTGACTGTACAGAGAAACGTACCGAGATCACAATTGTAGGATTGGGTGGAGTGTGGGTGATGAAGGTGATTGTGAGTGAAAAGGAAAAATGTGTTCAATAAAAGTGACATCACGGGACATGAAAATTCTTTTGGTATCAAGATCATAAACTCGATATACTCATTGACCATAAGGGTACCCGATGAAAACACATTTAGAAGACCGAGGTGAAAACTTGTGACAACCATTACAATTGTTGTGAGCATAAAACATAGGTAACCAAAAACACCAAGGCGGTCATAAGAGGGAGTTGTTTTGAAGAGTAGCTCATGAGGAGATTTTCCATCTAGCTTGGGTGTAGGGATTCGATTAATAAGGTAAGCCGCAGTCAAGATACATTCTCCGCAAAAAGATAAACGTAGATGAGCTTCGAAGCGCAAGGATCGAGTAACATCAAGAAGATGCTGATGTTTGCACTCAACTACACTATTTTGTTGGGGTGTTTCGACACAAGTATACTCGTGGAGAATGCCATTTTCTTGAAAAAAGGATTTCATGGGGGGTGAAAAATTCCATGCCATTATCGGTGCGAATATTACAAATCAACATCCAAACTGAGTCTTGATCATAATGCAAAAATGTTTTGAGGAAGCTATAGCCTCAGATTTGAAACGCAATAAATAAGCCCATGTACTGCGAGAATAATCATCAACAATAATTAAAAAATAATGTGCACCAGTGTGTAAAGGTGTAGAATATCCTCCCCAAACATCACAATAAATCCGATTAAAAGGTTCATTGCTTCTATGCAACTTAAAGCAAAAGGACGATGAGTTTGTTTCCCACGCTCACAAACATCACAATGAGAATCAAAAGAGAAAATTTACAAATGATTGGAGGCTAATTTATCTAAATGAGCGGGTGATGGATGACCAAGACATAGATGCCAGAGGTTGGAAGAACAAGGATGGTTGGCTGGCGTGGCTGTAGGTGCAGCTATAGAGGGAGGGATGTAGTGGTAGAGCCGATCTCGTACTTCACCCATTCCAATCACCGTCCTCGATGATAGGTGTTGAAATACACAAAAAGTGGGAAAAAAAATGGTAGCACAATTCAAGCTTTGAGTTAGTTTTGCTTATGGACAAGAGATTAAAATGAAAATTAGGAACACAATGGACATTAGTCAAAGATAAATCTCAAGATAATTGGACAGATCCAACATGTGTAATGAGAGGGATATCACCTGTGGGTTGTTTGACGAGTGTGGTATGGGGAGTTGGGGTGATGGTTGTGAGAAATGACAAGGTAAGAGTCATATGATCAGAGTAGTTTGACGGGTGTGGCATGGGGTGTTGGGGTGATGGTTGTGAGAAATGACAAGATAAGAGTCATGATCAGAGTAGTTTGCCGGGTGTGGCATGGGGTGTTGGGGTGTTGGGGTGATGGTTGTGAGAGATGACAAGGTGAGAGTCATATGATCAGATGCACCACTGTCTATGATTCATGTGGATGATGATAAGGAAGCAGTAGAATTACCATAAGAAATGGAACTTTACCTACGACATTGGCTGGAGGATTGTTGTTTGTGGTCAATAATGCAAGCAGTTGCTAATATTGGTCATTAGAAAGTCTAGGAAGCAAAGTAGATTCTGCATCACAATGTTCAGCCTGTTCATCTACAACATGGGCATGATGGACTGTTGATCGAGCTGATGGGAAACTCATATTATGCTTGAGTGGTCCCACTTGGAAGGATAACCCACCAACTTGTAACAGTTTGCACTTGGATCAAACACGACCATGCCCATTTCCTCGGAAATTTTGTAGTCTTATGTTAAAAGAGGAGCCATTAGCATCCATTGAAATGGTGTTAGACGTGTTAGAGAAGGGCAAATGTAGCAATATTTGCTTCTCTTCTTGATTTATAATGGCATAGATTTTACTGACATTGGGTGGGAAATCCATGGCCAAGGATTTGACTGCGAATATGAGCATGTGTCGTTGAGACCCATCAGAAATTTTTTTTTTTTTTTTTGAAAGGTAAGTTTTGTATATTAAAAGATAAGCGTTGCAAGATCATACAAGCCCGTCCATAAGACCAACACCCAAACCTACCATAGGTCTAAAGCAATACAAGAGCAATAGTAAAAGAAAGTCAATCCTTGTCATCAATTAGTTGTACCCGTACCCGCAACAGTTGACCACCTTCACACGTCGCCGTACTTCCGAACATTTATATTCTTGTATGGAGGTTTTTTATTTCGTTTTATTGTTATTTTTCATGCATTATATACACATGGTTTGGGTTATAGGTGGCAATCGGGTGGGTTCGGGTTGGATTTATAGGGAAATTAACGGCACATTGACGGGAATTAACAACTTGGCATTCAACCCAAATCCGTCTATTTAATAAATGGGTTGAAATGCCTTGACACGGTTTGATCTGTCTGACCAACTTAATTTTACTGAATTATTTATCTTTAAACACTTCCGGTAATGTCGTTTATAATAAATGTGATCACAAGTTACAATGATATTGTGATTTAATATTCAATCTCTCTATCATCTTATTTAATCTCATGTAAACAATAATGATACAATATAACCTAATATTCTACTTTACTTCTATGATGCTCCAACCTCTCACTTCTATGATAGCAAAATGTGAAAGAAAATAGCTTCTATATATATATATATATATATATATATCATTTATTTAAATTATTTAAAAGTATAGAATGTATAGCATAATAACCCAGCAGGTTAATCGAAACCGCAATCGTTTATTTGTAAGTTGTAAACACTCGACTCAAACTCGACCCACGGGTTGAAAACTTGAACCCAAACTCACTAAAAAATTTGGTCTGGTTGACTAGGCGTGTACAATGGGCTAGGCCACTCGTGAGTCGGGTCAACCCAGGATGATTGAGCCATGCTCAAGAAATGTCGTGCCATGTTTTTGCAAACCGTGACGTGTTGTAAACACCTATTTTGTTCTTAAAATCATTAAACAAGATATATATATATATGGGTATGTTTGTCGTTAAAATGCTGTTATAAGCAAAAAAGTAAATATTTATTCCGTTACTTTATTGACTGTTACTAACAGAAAAAGTTTGTTATAACTTATGACATACCTTCAAATTACAAGGGAGGTTTTTGTGATGGCCAAGGTTTGAAGGATACTTCTTGTCATTATGCTCGACTCCAATGATGTGAAAATAATTTACCCTTTACATTAGAGAACGGATCAGCCAACCTCAAACAGTGTTCGAAATGCCCTTGAGGAGATGTCCTCTAGAAAGGGAGACCCTCGAACTGACGAGAGGATGTCCCTCAAAGGGAGGCCTCAATCAAAGTGCTCAATGGGATGTCCTACAAAGGGGGCCAATCAAAGTGCTCAATGGGATGTCCCACGAAGGGGGGCCCTCAATCAGAGTGTTCAAGGAGATGTCTCCAATGAAAGGGAGGATCTCGAAGGAGTGAAGGGATGTCCCACAAGGGGGCCTCACTCAAATAGATGGAATTTTGAAAGAACAGGATCCAAGGGAATATTCTTGAAAAGGTGGCCCTCAAATAAGGGAGTGAAGGAATGTCCCACCACTCGAAGGAAAGAGATTCGAGGAGGTGTCCCTCGAAGAAGGGGGTCCTCGAATAGGTGAAAATTCATATTTCATTATTAATTTGTTATATTGTCACATGGCATATTACTATTGGATTAATTTAGTTAACAAATAGGGTCATCATCATTACTAGTATTATAGATTACTAGTACAAATTGGCTCATCCAGTTAACCTCTCTTCAGCCATCAAAATGTCAACTCTTTAAATGATCCGGAAGTCTGTTGAGAAACCAAAACTATGGTTGAAACTGCAATTTTGGTGATAATCCTAATATTCAAATTACCATAGCAAACTTGTATGAGACTAATATATGTGGTAGTCTAGATCAGCGCGAATGTATACTTGTGGAAAAGGAAAGCTGGGCTACATTAAGGGGAAGATTAGGGCTCCAGATCCCTATGATAACGCTTCCAGAAGAGGAATATTGCTAGGCTCTATCAGAAGAGCTTCGATAAGGGATTAGTAATAACCTTCGAGGGGAGTTGTTTGTTGCTACACATTATGCCATTCTTCAAGGCTTTTAGAAGAGCTAGATTGTTTTCAGCTGTTGACGTGGGATACTAATAGAGATCAACACCGATACTTAAAGCAAGTGGAAGATAGTATATTAGCTTGTAGCCATTTTAATTACATGTTTGACATGGGTCAGATTTAGAGGGATCAAGTACATGTTTGACATGGGTCAGATTTAGAGGGATCAAGTAAACTACTTGATCTAGAGTGATGTCAATCGAGAGAAAGCCATGAATCTAACACCTAGTATATTTTCTTCTAACACCTAGTATATTTTCTTCTATTGGTATTGATGATGACTGATTTTTAAAATGCCTATATGGCACCTTTTTATTGGTGACATATTTATTGTATATTTTAGACCATTTGAAGTCTGAAAAACACTATTCATTGAAG
>JAUPMG010274352.1:0-19015 GCA_031762675.1 Pachysandra terminalis | reverse complement strand
GGGTTGCAAGTCCCTCACCCTCAAATCATCTGAGATTTGAAATAATCAAGGTCCCAATCTGGGGACGTCCGAGATCCGTATCTCTCATTTGGCACTTCTCTCAGAAGTCCAAGTATCCTCACATATTACCGGATGGTCCTTCATAAAGGAGCCATGGTAGTCTGGGGTCCAAGTCCTCACAAGGACTGATCATGCATTCATGTCCATTACATGAATGATACTAGCAATTAGCTACATGATATGCCGCATATGCATTAAGGGGATGACCATCACTCAATCAAGATATGTCCATTCATCACATCCATATACTCAAGCATGGATAATTGAAATGCAGGTACGGCATTCTGTACATAATTGCATCAATTTAAATATGCATTCATCCATAGATTAATTAAGCATGATACACTATGGGTCATGCATAGGTATAGGTTCTAGTTTCATCATACTAGTCCATTCACATTGGCATCCAAGAATTTTTTATTGTACAAGATCATATCATCAATCACCCAACCTCATCATACAGTGCCAGTGTGAATCCCTAGTGTCGTTTCACTAGTACAATCACCGCATCACAACCAAGTAACATTTCTCGTACAAGGTTATGCCATACACAACTATCACATTACCATACAACGCTAGTATGAAGTAAAATGGTCAAACCAAGTGGCACCACAATGGCCAAGTAACAGAGGTATAATTGTGTGATTCACCACAATCACACTCCTCATACATCTCTAGTATGAACAATAACTCAATTGATATGGCACAACAATAGGTCAATTCCCGGGTGTCAATCCCCCACTCAAGGGCTCCCAGAAATGCTCAACATTCACCGTCGGTGGGCGCCGACGGTGCCACCGACCACCCACCAGCAACACAAGAAAAGAAAGATCAGAAGAGCGCTACGGATCTACTTGGACTTGCAGCAGACGACAACAAGACATAGTGGATTGTTCATTCGGATGGTTTTATCAGATTTCGTGGCAGACTTTGTGTACTAGTGGACGAGAACGTCAAGAGGGAGATCTTGAATGAGTCTCACATGTTGCATTATTCCATTCATCCGGGGAGCACAGAGATGTACAGAGATCTACATCAGCAGTATTGGTGGCAAGATATGAAGAGAGAGATAGCTCAGTATGGAGCACGGTGTCTCACTTGCCAACAAGTGAAAGCCGAGCACATGAGATTAGCAGGACTACTTCAGCCATTGCCGATTGCAGAATGGAAGTGGGAGCATATCACCATGGACTTCGTGAGTGGACTACCGAAGACTCGTGGGAGCTTAGATTCGATTTGGGTGATCGTTGACTGATTGACCAAATCTGTTCATTTTCTACCGGTTCGGATTTCAGCTACAACCAAGGAGATTGCTAGACTGTACATTCAACAGATCTCACGACTACATGGAGTTCCTGCCAGCATTGTGTCAGATCGAGGATCTTTGTTCACTTCGAGATTTTGGGAAGCATTGCAGAAAGCTTTGGGTAAGAGGCTTGATTTCATCACCACTTATCACCTACAGACAGATGGCCAGATGAAGAGAGTCAATCAGGTCCTTCAGGACATGTTGCGAGTTTGCGTGATGGATTTTGGAGGCAATTGGGGAGAGCATCTACCGTTGGTTGAGTTTTCCTACAACTATTTTCATGTGAGTATTGGTATGGCACCTTTCGAGGCTCTATACAGTCGGAAGTGTCGTTCCCCTGTATGTTGGTCAGAAGTGGGATAGGATAGTGTTCTTTGACCCGAGTTAGTGCAACAGAGCATTGATATAATGAAGCTTATTCAGGAGAGATTGAAGGAAGCTCAGAGTAGGCAGAAGAGTTACACAGACAAGAAATGATGAGAGCTAGAGTTTCCAGTCGGATAATGCGTTTTTCTTAAGGTTTCATCGTTGAAGGGAATTATGTGTTTCAGCAAGAAAGGGAAGTTAGCACCACGTTTTGTCGGACCCTTCGAGATACTTAAGCGTATTGGACTTGTTGCTTATCGAGTGGCTTTACCGCCTCAGCTTTCGGTGATTCACGAAATTCTTATTCGGGAGAGATTGAAGGCACATTTGTTCGAGGATTAAGGTACGCAATTTCGGGGACGAAATTCTTTTAAGGGAGGTAGGTTGTAATGACCCAAATCCACTAAGAGAATACCCACATTTAATGATTTAATTTGTTTTGCAGATTTTAAGGGTATTTTTAGCAATTATTTAATATACGTAATATTATTAATAATGTTAATGTGACTTATATGAATTACCATTTAGTAGTTGGGGCCATTTTGATATTATTATTATTATGGGGTTTTGATTTTTATAAAATTAAAACAAAATAAATTGTTGCTGTTTTGAATGTTCTGTGGGGAACGTGTGTTAGTTTTGCAAGCTTAGGATTGAGATTGGATAAGTTTATAAGAGAGAATTTAGGTTTTCATTCTCTCCTATTGCTCTGGAATTTCAAATCTGAACTTCTGTGAGAGGCTGGAAAGAAGAAGACTACCTTGTGGAGGATTTCAACGCCGATACGAGTGAATGAGTAAGTGATCATAGCCCGCATTCACTAGGCGAAGAGTGTTCCTGATAGTGCTAAGAGACTCTACTTGAACCAATTAAGTAGCGAAGGGATGATCATAGTTTTAGATTGAAATCAATGCTCTATTTTTGAATATATTGAATATATGATTTGTTGATTGATTGAATGATTAAATCCTTGTTTGAATGCATTTTGTGTAGTCTAATGTGGGTTACAACACTAGACCTCAATAGGCCCCCATGTGAACTGATAGGTTTGGGTTGTGACAAAGTTGGTATTAGAGCTATAGTTCTTCATTTTAAATTAGATTTTTTTTAAGTTTTAATATAATTGAGATTTAAAAGTTTTTGAAATGCCGTTGTTTCATAAGTTTCTTTGTGTTGCTTGTTAAGCTCTAACCATCTGGAATTCTTACTTACAAGAAATTCGGATATATAACTTCTTTGACAGGTACTAGACTTATACTATGGCTGGAAGGAGAGGTCAACACGCCAATGAACCACCATTGGCAAGAGATCATAGAGGCGATCCTCACTTGGCGGGTGTATACCAAGGCTTGGGGGATATGGCTAGTATGATGCAGATACAGTAAGCCCAACTTCAGAGTGCAACACAAAAGAACATCACCGGCCTCGAGAGTTTCAAGAAGCGAGGCCCGACAGCTTTCAAGGGACCAGTGGACCTGATTGAGACTCAAAACTGGATCGACTCTATGAAGCACATCTTTGAGGTCATGAAGGTCGAAGACGCAGATATGGTCCGCTTTGTATCCTTCATGCTTGAAGGTGAAGCACGCCGTTGGTGGAAGTCGACGTTAGAGATTGCAGTAGTCATCACTTGGGCAAGATTCAAGAAGGTTTTCTACTTGGAGTACTTTCCGAAGACCGTGAGAAGGGAGAAGGAGCTAGAGTTTATGAAACTCGAGCAAGGGAGCATGAAGGTGATGGAGTACGTTGCCAAATTTACGGAACTATCTCAGTTTGCAGCATACGCCGTGGATGATGAAGAAAAGAAGGCTTTTCATTTTGAGAGCGGTTTGAGGCCAAACATCCGAAGCAGGTTGATTGTGAGAGAGTTGACCAAGTACCACAAGGTTGTGGACTGCGCTAGGAAGGTTGAGAGAGACATGGCAAAATTCAAGAGGACTATAGATCAGAAGAATGCCAAGAACAATGCAAGGCCGGGAGATTTTAGGAGCAACACATCTGAAGCACAGAAGAGGCAGAGGACGCAAGGACCATCTAGTTCTCACGGCTTTGGGAACCTTCCGATGCAACAAATGCGGAAGACGAGGTCACAGCTACAGGAAGTGCCGTGCACCAAAGAATCCAAAATTCGTCAAAAGTCAGCAGCATTAGCAACAACTGGTACCCAAGCCGCATTACACGCAGAACCCCAACTCGATTCAGCAAGTGCAACCCTACAAAGGACGAAGAAGTGGACCTTCAGAGCCATGACTGCAGCAGCCACCTCAGACGGGCATGGTCTTTGCGATAGAACCACAACAGAACGAGGTCATGGAGGGTACCATTCGTCTCTCTCATATTTCTACACGAGTATTATTTGATATTGGAGCTTCCCACTCATTCATTGCACGATCACTTGTTCACTGTTTGGGTCTACACATTAAGAACCTAGAGAAGAGTTTAGTAGTGGCAAACCCAGTAGGAGGCACTGCACAATTAGACTTGGTGTGTGAGTCTTGCTTAATCATGATAGGCGAGTCCACACTGCCTATAGATTTAATTATCCTTGATATGCATGAGTTCGACGTCATATTGGGAATGGATTGGCTAGCTGCACATCACGTGCAAATAGACTGGCACAACCGAATTGTCTCTTTTCTAACCCCGGAGGGCGATTTAGTGGAAGTGATGGGTTCGAGATCCGGAATGCCCAACTTGTCTGCCTGTTTAGATCTTTGGTCCATTGAAGAGAAGAAGGATTGGGAAGGGATCCCTGTTGTGAGTCAGTTCAGCAAGGTATTTCAAGATATTCTAGGACTGCTGCCCAGGCGTGAAGTGGAGTTTTGTATTGAGTTGATAGTGGGAGCATAACCCATCGCACTACCGACATACCGGATGGGACCCGCTGAGTTGACGGAATTAAGGAAGCAGTTAGACGAGCTGTTAGCCTTATAGTTCATTCGGCCGAGTTCTTCACCTTGGGGAGCGCCTGTTCTATTTGTGAAGAAGAAAGATGGATCTCTCAGACTGTGTATAGACTACAGAAAGCTGAATCAAGTTACAGTCAAGAATAAGTACCTGTTGCCGCGCATAGATGACTTGTTTGACCAGTTGCAGGGAGCATCTTACTTCTCGAAGATAGATCTCAGATCCAGTTATCACCAGCTGCAGATTAAAGAAGAGGATGTACCGAAGACGTCGTTCAGGATGAGATACAGACATTTTGAGTTTGTGGTCATGCCGTTTGGGCTGACTAACACCCCGGTGGCATTTATGGATATGATGCAGAGAGTCTTCAGGCCCTATCTAGACAAGTTCTTTGTAGTATTCGTCGACGACATCCTAATCTACTCCAAGTCTAAGGAAGAGCTTGAAGAGCACCTCAGCATTGCCTTGCAGATGCTAGCAGACGACCAGTTGTATGCGAAATTTTCAAAGTGTGAATTTTGGAAGGGCAAAGTGAAGTTCCTAGGACACGTAATGTCTAAGGAAGGTATCACTGTAGTTCATTGCAAGGTGAAAGAAGTTTCTGATCGGGAGCAACCCAAGAATGTCTCGGAGATTCGTAGCTTCCTTGGTTTTGTGGGTTATTACCAGAGATTCATCGAAGGTTTCTCGCGCATTGCAGCTCCGTTGACCAAGCTCACTCGGAAGGATGTGAAGTTCATCTGGGACGATGCTTGCCAGGCAGCTTTCATTACCCTCAAGGAGATGCTCACTACTGCACTGGTTCTTACCATTCCAGTTAGAGGCATCGACTTCGTAGTCTACACCGACGTATCTTTATCCGAGCTTGGATGTGTTCTAATGCAAGATGGCAAGTTGTAGCGTATGCTTCGAGACAACTGAAGATCCACGAGAACTACCCTACATATGACTTAGAGCTTGTAGCGATCATATTTGCATTGAAGATCTGGAGGCATCACCTTGTCGGCGAGACCTTTGAAGTGCTCTCAGTATCTATTCTCTCAAAAGGACTTGAATATGTGACAAAGAAGATGGATGGAGCTAGTGAACGACTACAACTTCTCTCTTCAGTATCATCCGGGCAAGGCCAATGTGGTAGCGGATGCACTCAGTCGAAGACCTAGAAGTGTCGTAGCTCACTTACTAGTTCAAGAAGGGAAACTTTATGAAGCACTTGCAAATTTCAACTTCATTGCCCGCATGTCAGTATGTGGTGTGAGGTTGTGCAATATACTTGCAAAGCCATCACTCAAGACGAGGATTATTGACTTTTAGAAGAATGAAAAGTGGATGCAAGACTTAGCTATGGACGAGGAACGAACGGATTGGACCAAGGATGAAGACGAAAGCATCAAATTTAAAGGGCGACTTTGCATGCCACACGATGAGAATCTGAAGAACAAGATCCTAGCGGAAGCTCATAGATCATGGTATTCCATTCATCTCGGCAGGACCAAGATGTATTACGACCTTCGGCTTAACTTTTGGTGGAATCGAATGAAGGTGGAGATTGAGGCGTTTGTGACCAAGTGTGCCATCTGTTAACAAGTGAAAGCATAACATTAGAAGCCAGCAGGTACACTTCAGCCTTTATTTATTGGGGAGTGAAAATGGGAGCATATATCTATGGATTTCATCACGAGACTACCAAAGACATGCAACAGCCACGACATGATCTGGATGATTGTATATCATTTGACCAAGTCAACACACTTTATAGCAACGAGGAATACAATGAACACTGATGACCTGGAAAGACTGTATTTGAAAGAGATCATTCGTCTACATGGAGTGCCTATCACTATCGTGTCAGATCGCGGTTCACAATTTACTTCAAGATTCTGGAAGAGTTTACATAAGGCCTTAGGGACGCAGCTCAACTTCAGCACCACCTTCCATCCTCAAACAGACGATCAGACAGAGGGTGAACCAAATACTTGAAGACCTCCTGAGATCGTGTATTCTAGACTTCAAGGGTAGTTGGGAAGATCATCTGGCGCTATTAGAATTCTCTTACAACAATAGCTATCAAACGAGCATCGGGACGGCACCGTTTGAAGCTCTCTACAGAAGACCCTGCCGATCACCCTTGTGTTGGAATGAAGATAATGCTCATGTTTCGTTGGGACCCGAGATCGTGGCCGAGACAACTGGAAAGATCAAGCTGATCAGATACCGACTACTTACAGCTCAACATCATCAGAAGAAGTATGCGGATGTGAGAAGAAGGAAGTTGGAGTTCATAGTGGGAGACTGGGTATTCCTTAAGGTCTCACCAACCAAAGGAGTGTTCCGGTTCGGTAAGAGGTGCAAGTTGGCGCCAAGATATATTGGACCCTTTGAGATTATCGAGAGGTTGGAGAGGTGGCTTACCGAGTGCTACTACCGTTCTCTATGGATTTAGTGCACGACATCTTCCACGTGTCCATGTTGAGGAAGTACCACCCGGATCCAGCTTCTGTGATTGATTGGCAAACCGTGACGATCCGATAGAATGCCACTTATGAAGAGCATCCTATGGAGATCCTAGACACGAAAGAGCAAGTGTTGCGGAACAAGGACATTGCAAAATTGAAGGTCTTGTGAAGCAATCATGAGACGTCCGAGGCGATTTGGGAGCTTGAAGTCGAGATGAGAGCCAAATATCCGCAACTATTCACTTGAGGTAAGTAAATTTCGAAGACGAAATATCTTTAAGGAGGGTAGGCTGTAACTGCCTAGACCATTTATTTTATGTTTATTTATGTTTTAATCCTTGTTATGATTCCTCATTTCGATTTGATCCCCAATCGGATTAAATCCGACCATGCGATTGTGCATGATGTGTTTGTTTGACCTTGGCGCGCTACACACTGTAGCAAGACCCTCTTTGTGTTTGGATTAGTGGTTTGGATCCTTTGGATCAAGATTGATCTAGTGGTTAGGGTTTGATTTTGTTTAGGTGAGATGTGTGGCTAGGATTGATGGAGAGAGGGAGTTGGTAGTGGGGAATACCAACTCCCACTAACCATTTAATTAAAGGCTAGGATTAGAGTGGTTATGATTGAAGGGATGAGATGATGACACTTAGCTTGGGTTGTTTGTTTGAATGAGAGAGAAAACAATCTCATGCTAATTTTCTCTCATTTGGGTTAGTTTGGCTTAAGAGCTTGAAGGTGGAGAAAGAAGAGGCTTGCATGCTAGGGTTTAAGCTTGATGTCTTGCATTGATTCAAGTAAGTGAATAATCTCATGAATATAAATAGATTCAACTTAGATTTCCAAGCATTTCCTTTGCTTTCTATGTTCATACATGTGTTGGAACATTGAAGAATGAATTTTAATGCCCCATTGTATTATGTTGGTTGAATATCATGTTTGGGAATGAATTTCTATTAGATTGTTGGTAAATAAAGGCTCTTGAATGATTTTATTGAGTTGGGAATCGAGTTTGGGGAAAACCCCCCCTGTTTTAGCCTGGGCCACTAGTGAACTGTTCGGCTCGCCGAGTATGAACACCACTAGAAGGGTCGCCGAGTATTAGTTCGGCACCCCAAAACTGGCTTCGGTGCGCCGAAGAGGCCGCCGAAAAACAGGTCCATGGAATTGTCGCCGAATCACAGTTCGGTCCTTCGAGTAAGTCATCGAGGTAGGCTTTGGTACGCCGAAGACCTTGCTGAACCTGACATTTTAGCCTTATATCTCGATGTTTATTAGTCAATACACATTAGCATGGTTTACGATTGAAATTAATGAAATATGCACTCCAGTATGACTGATAATGATGTTCTCACCTTGTAGCTTGATTTAGTGAGATATTATGTAGTAACATGGAAATGTGTGGAATGTACACCCTAGTTAGTTATAATGCACCTTGTACACAATGAAATGAATTTTTAGTTAACGTGCACCACTTGACAGCACCACATTGACTCTAGGCCATAGCTTGGTCCAAGAGTATGACCGTAAGTTCCGAGACCACACGGTTGCATCTCGTGATTTGAAATGAGAGTGATGTGAATCCCACATCTAGTGAGGGGACTAGTAGGACTGAGTTGAGGGAGTAGCTAACCCAATAGACTCTCTTTTTTCCCAAGGGCATTGTACCCATGAATCAGAGAGAGATCTCTGTAGTTTGTCAAGTGTTGTGTTTTCTTGAGGGAGCCGCACGTGGGTGCAAACCTCGGTACGTACCATTGATAAAACAATAAGTGGGGGAATTGTGCCTCCTTGGTTGAATGCCCTTAAAACTATGTTGTACACATAGAATAGTTCTATTCCTTAGACCGTTATGACGGGGGATGATTTCAGGTTGCTGGGACATCCTGGGGTGAATTCTGGTTGCTGGGACACCCTGGATAGGGACTGGATCAAGAGGAACATACCACCTTGACACTCTGACAGAGTTGCATTTGCATTGCATACTAGATTGCTTGTTAGCTCACCTTGGTGATTGTTGTAATTAGGTCACAGCATCCATAATAAATAATTTACCACATGCATCACATCTAGTTATGATTCCATTATTGTTTGGGCTAAGAGTATTGTAAAATGATTGGTCTCTAGGATAGTCTTATATATTCCTGATGTTATTTACTTACAGGCTTTATAGATCAAGCTTTTTAGCAAACATTTCAAGACCTTTAGAGGAGGCCATTGCTGACAAAAGCATCGCTAAGAAGGAGGACTACGGAGATGAAGAAGACTACTTTTACGAGTGATCATTGTAATGTTTATAAAGTTTTTTTTGTATACTTTAATAATGTGGACTTACTGATTCTTTTTGGGGATACTTGAGATGGTATTTTGTTTTCCGCTATCTACATTGTAAATATTCATAGAAATTACTTTTAGTTTTTTGTCTTTGTGAATGACTGTATTCACTCCTGCTTTAGCTATGTATTGACTGTCACTCCCTTTCCCGAGGGAGTGAAGGTTACAACACTAGACCTCACTGGGCCCCCTAGTGGACTCATAGGTTTGGGTTGTGAAAAATTGCCCCCCCTTGCCCCTTTGTAGCTCCGCCCCTGGTCATATGGCAGAGGACATATCAGGTATTACTTGGCGTATATGATTTTTCAAAAAAACAAATGTCCATTATACACTTAAGTGTTTCCCTCACTCTCCCTTTCTCTCTCAATCAGAAAACTTCCTACTCTCTCTCTCTCTCTCTCTCTCTCTCTCTCTCTCTCGCCATACAAACAACTCTCTCTTTCTCTCTGTCTCTCCCTCTCTTTCTCTCTCCATACAAACAACCCTCTTTCCCTCACTCTCTCCATACGACAACCCCTCATTTTCGTCTCTTTTCTTCCTCTCTACAAAAACCTTTCTCTGTTCTTCAACCCTAATCCCCACCTAACCACCAACATTTTACCTATTCACCAACCCCATACCAGCACACTCCTTCACCATATTTGTTCTGCTGTCAAATTGCAACCATCACATTTTCCTCTCTATCCTATCGTCCAGTCCCTTTCTAGCTCTCTTAATCTTCTCATCTTCTCTTTGATCAATTTTTTTTTTTACTTGTGCGATCTGCTACGATCACCCATAAAGCCCAGCAGCTCAAGTCATATGTGTGAACTCAGAGATCTAAGGATCTAATTGATGTATGAGGGTCTAATTGCTATCTAAATATCAAGTTGATTTCAATTGAATTCCAAAGCAAGGGAGAACAGGTACTGCTCATAGCCTTCCATCTTATTTTCTGTAGTCCTATTTAGCTTTCATTTGCTATCTAAATATCAAGTTATCTTTAAGCTTCAAGCATATTCTAGTATAGAGGAAGGTTTCTAGGATTTAATAAATAATGAAAGAGATCTTAGTTTTGTTGTCTCGATTATGATGAATTTTAAAGATTAGTAATTTGCTTCGTTGAAAATGGAAACAAGAGTTTAATATCTGACCTAAATAGTTTCATTTTGCATCTCTAATCGTGTGTTTCATTTTTGGATGTTTTGTTAAATTAAACCACTGATTGAATGACCTATGTTTACAGCACAATCAATATACTATTAGGATCAAGATACATAGCATAATGATGGAAACCAAGGATCCCAATGGAAATCATTTTCAGATAAAAAAATAAGGAAAATTGCCTATTTGTCTCTACTTGTTCATAGATGCTTATGATTATTGTTTAATTAAGATATTTTTGCTGAATTGATTCGAGTCTTTATGGTTTGATGTATATATGTATTCTTTTTTTCATTTGACCATGAATTAATAGAAGGTTGTTTTTTGTTAGAAACCCATATGTAGGTTTTTTGTTTTCTTCTTTTAATGATTTCGTTTAATGAATATTTTTTAAATGAAATATTCTTCTTTTCGAAAGTTCTTTTTTGTTAAAAACCCATATTTAGGTTGTTGCGCACTAAGTGTGCAAGGGATGCACACTAGGCGGAAAAGGCATGAACAATTAGTGGTGCATCCTTGCACACTCAGTAGTGCATCCTTGCACATTAAGTGAGCAAGGCATGCACAATAGGTATTGGTGTTGGTGTTGGTGGTGGTGGGGCAAGGTTTGCACACTAAGTGTGCAAGGGATTCACCACTAAGTGACCATTTGTAAAAATATTTGTTTTGGAATTTCTTGGCACTTTCTAATATCCATTGAAATTTTGATTGTTTTCAATGTGTTGTAGAAATGGCTATGTTTCAGAAGACGGTATTTTGCTCTTGCTCACTAGGGGATGATATTTCATACAATGAGGATGGCACAATTGAGATAAAGGGAGGTCAATTCAGGGGTATTCGGGTTCATGAGACCTCAATATTTGAGCAATTGTTTCAGGCTGTTTGTGATAAAGTTGAAGTTAACCCAAGTATAGCAATTTTAAAGTACTTCACTCGTTTTGACAAAAGATGACTCATTAAGTTGGATAGGCAATCTGATTTGGTGGATTTTAGTAACGATACTACTGATGTGATCGTCTTTACGGATGAGGATTGCAATGCAGCCGGTGTCCTCTCAAATAGGTAGTGGCATTAATGTATATATATGTTCATACATATTCATATTATATTTAAATGTAATTGATATATTCATAAGAAATTTACTAGTTTTTTTTTTGCTTAGGTGTCTTGATCAAGTCACCCCATCGCCCTCTGTCTCTACTCAACTTAGTATTTCCAATCAAAGATCTTCCAAGTGGTATAATATTTTTGAGGGGGTTGGGCAAGTGTTTGATAACATTGATGCATTTAGAGATGCCCTACGTAGGTTCCTTATCACACGTAGGTTTCAGTACAAACTAATCAAGAATGACCATCGACCGGTGAAGGTACATTGTGCTGCTCTGGATTGTTCATGGTTGCTTTATGCAAGTGTGGTTGTTCAAACGGAAATAGTTCGTGTATACAAGTTTGAGGGTACACACACTCATACTGCGAATGATGAGAGCATGTTGAAGCCTCATACATCAAAGCAATGGATTAGTAACGTGATAGAGGAAAGGGTTCGTGCGATCCCTAAGTATTCCGTGAGAGAAATCGTTAATGACTTGAAACGTGACCATGTCATAAACATTAGCTATTCATAGGCATGGAGGGGTAAAGAGAAGGCGAGGGAAGTTATTGATGGAAGGCGCATCGACTCTTATACATCGTTTCCAGATTATTGTAAGATGTTGGAGTAATCTAACCCTGGAATTGTGGCAAAATTTAGCGTGAAAGATGATGAGAATTTTGATAAGCTATTCATTGCGTTTAATGCTTCATTGCAATGATATCGAAGTTGTAAGCCTATTTTGTTTATAGATGGTGCATTCCTGAAAGGCCATTACCTAGGCACAATTTTTGCTGCACATGCAATGGATGCCAATGACAGAATTTTCTCTGTAGCATTTGTTATTGTACAGGGAGGAAATTTCGAAGATTGGCATTGGTTTATCTATCCTAAAGAATGTTCTCAACGATGATAGGCAGTTGGTAATCATTTCATATCAAAATCTGTCAATTCTTAGTGCAGTCCCAAGTATTTTTGATGAACGTGTACATCATGTACATTGTTATCGTCATTTAAAGGAGAATTTCATGAACTTTCTAAAGAGATTTCATTTGCCTAAGAGTATGAAGAATATCCTATTGAAAAAGCTGAATAAGATTGTGTATTCAAGACGTAGGGTAAAATATGAAGCAGTTATGGCTTGGTTGTGCAGTAATCATGTTGAGAGATATCAATGAGTGATTCAGAATTTTCTTGAGCACTAGGCTAATTTCCTATCTCCTGGAAAGCGATAAAATAAGTTATATTCGAACCTAGCTGAGTCATACAACGCATAGATTGATGATGGCCTAATGTTTTATAGGCACATAGATGCAGAAAGATAACCCAATCCTGTAGGTCCACGAATTGATGATCGTTTGAAACACAATATTGGTGAGGGCAGCCACTTTGGCATCCAATAGGTAAGGCCATATGAATTCGAGGTTATCAATAGAGGTAAATACTATGGTGTTAATTTTGTTGGAGATAGGCCCTATAGTCAATCTGGATTTTTCTTTTAGTGGCTAATTTCTATAAAATGACGATCTCAAGTATTTATAAATAAAAGGGCACTTTTGATATTGTATCATGTTGTTGTTAGATACCATGGATATTGGGTTGAAAATGTCTTAGATTTTAATGTTGATTAAAAGGAATGAGATCGTAGACAATTTGGTAACCAATATCCTAAATATTCCTAGTCGTTCAGAATTGTTGAATTGGTACTCGACGATTCGGTTAAACTAGCTTGTGGGGTGTTTTCTCCTAGAGAACGGTGAACCTCAAAACCGTTAGTGCGAGAAACTAGAACAACCACGAGGGGATTTACTAAGTTGTAGTAAGGACATGAGCGTGATCATCCTTGATATTCCACATGGTAATTTTGTTTAAAGTCAAAGTGGAATATCTAAGTTGTGATGGTGCTTGTGATCTTTAGACTTGAGGTACTGGGTGGTCACTCAAATGGGTTGCTTTACTTTAATAATACTAAGTGTTGATTTCTAACCATGAAACTTCAAAGGTATTCATTAGGTATAATGAAACATCTAAGTGAACACTCGAGTATGCAAGATAGGATCTGTCTCCCTCAGCAAAGAGGGATGTGTCCTATGTGATTCGATTTAATATAGTTCAAACTAAGACTCTGGCTATCACAGTGTGATGATTGGGATGAGGTTCCAATTGGTATCACAAGATGAATTATATTGTCAATCAAATACATATGATTGAACTAGAGGTTTTGACTTTTCTCCATATCCTATTGGTTCTTTCGTGATCACAAAGATAGAAAGATCGAATAGCATGATAATTACAACTGAGGACGTTCTCCAAATTATATTCCTATCAACTGGATATAGCTTTGGCATGTGGATAGACATTAACCATAGCTTGTAGAAATGCCGTAAAGAAACAGTTTCTTTACAAGGGAAAAATTGGAATTGTTTCAGTCTTAATTAATTAATTGTTTCTACAATCCAGCTTTTGTTATGAACTTAATGGGTCGCACACAAAGAAGTATTGAACTCAGAATGGTCTTTTAGAAAGAATAAGGGCAATACCGAACTGTTTATAAGTTCGGGAGTCAAAGTGCAATTAACAAAGAATAAGATGCTAGGGTTTTAATTAACCCTAACTTATTCTTTATAAAAAAAAGGGGCTAGCCATCCCTTTCATAAGTGTGAAAAATCAGAGAAAAGAAAAGAGACGTTTTTGACATCTTGGAGTTGCACAACAAGAGGCTTTGGAAACATATAATCATAGCATTCCAAACCCTACCTCCCTTAGAGTTTTTCAGTGTTTGTATGAGATACAATTGAATCTGGAAATCCTCTGATCTGAGTTAATACTTCGTGTGGATATCGTTAGAGGCGATACACTTGTGCCGCTCTTGGAGAACCCAAGCTTTGGGATTCAACCGGCTAGTAGGCTGAAGCACACGGAAAAGGTAATCGATTATTTTTCGATTATATGTATTTATTTTACGTATATTACGGACGGATTCAGGGACAGGTTATTGGGGATTAAATTAATTTAAATTAAAATTTTAATTTCCGTTGCATTAATCTAATGATTTAAACCTCGACTCCCTTCAAATTTAAAGTTAAATGAATGGTACTGTACTTGCTTGGAGTGAGCCATGTCTGGCTTGCCTTGTCTTCATGCATGTAGGGCCATATCATATATAGAGCATCAGGTACATTGATACAATGATATTTGTTTTTATAAGGAAGCACAACAAAGGATATATTCAGTTCTGATGTATGCGGTTTACACACATGATTTGGGTGCACGAGATTTTGATGACGAGAACAACAATTCTGTCGTCCATGATACCCCCATAGCACTTCATCCAAACACACGCCGTCCACCTGGAAGACCACGATGAAAAAGAATTGAGTCGTGGCACATTGAAAGGAGGCCATTACATTCTAATTGTTATGGTGAAATTGGGAATAATCAATCAACCTGTAGAGTGGCAATTTAGCTTTCATTGTTCCAATTTTTCAGTTTGTACCATCATTTGAAACAAGTTGTTTGTGTTTTATTTTTAACATTATATAATTTGATTGTTATCAATGTATGTTGTTTCTATTTTTCTGTTCATAGAACCATTTGGAACAAGTTCTTTGTGTTTTATTCTTAACATTGTATAATTAGATTGTTAACATTGTCTATTCACAATGTTTGTTATGTTTATTCTTTTTTTTATTGTTATCATATAATAGGATAATATTGAGGTCACGCACAAAAAGTAATTCAAATCGTACCATGGCTTCATCATCATCGTCATCCTCAATTAAAACTCCGTTTACGTATGTATGTCAATATGATAATTGCACTTGTTAAACCCATGCTCATAAGGTCTTTTAAAGGAAAAGATTGTTATTGTTTATAACAACACACACACACACACACACACATATATATATATATATAACTTATATTTATATCCATGATTAATGGTGAGAATTTCAACGTATTGGTGATCAGAAAGCTTAATAAACCCCTTTTTACACATGTCATTGCCTTAGAATGAGTGTACGAGATCTTGAGTATTCCTAAATACACTAAATTATTGCTAAAGCAATTACCTGCCGCCTTTTCCTTTACGCGTGCCAGCTGTCATAACGGTTGTACGCTGATTTGATTTGAAAGGTGACTTTTGGAACGTGTCAGAGATATCTGAACATCCTTATTACCTGAAAAAGGTAAAGCTTCTCCAAGAAGCCACCTCTAGAAACGGTTCATTATACTGAACCGTTCCACGTGTCCAAAATCTAAAGGTATTGGTAAACTTCTAAGTTAACTGCCTTCGAGACGAACGGAGTACTAATGATTTGAACTTTTGACAAGACAAATCATAATTCCCTTAGAAGGACAAGGACTTATGTTCCAACGGCACGCAGCCTTTTAAGCACTCGAGGGAAAGAAGATTTCACTCTTCCTTCAAAGAACTTTATTTTACTCGAAGGACATAATTAGGGACATGCTACCCCTAATAGACTTCTTAAATAGATAAAGTTTTAAATAAATCCTCGAAGTCACATATATTTATTCTCTAGAACAAACTTCGAATGATTTTTATTACATACCTTTAAATTTTAGAGGTGTTCCACTTAAGAAAATATCCTCGAAGGAATATACTCGAGGGAACTGTCTGTACCTTCTAACTCAGAAGTTATTCTTGGATCATATCCATAGACTTCAAATGACCATTTATCGTGCTTTGTCTTAAAAGGATCACAAAGCAGGTATATTTTCTCTTGCTAAGGCAGATTCGAAGGTGAACTCAAGGCTAACCACCTCCAGATGGTGAACTCGAAGTCCAACCACCTCCAGATGGTGAATTCGAAGGAGGTATGTTTCCTCCTACCAAAAGTGAATTCAAAGGAAGAATATTTCTTCCTCTTAAGATGAATTCAAGGTTAACCAACTTGAGATGGTCAAATCATCAAAGGGCATGTCACCCTAAAAAAGACAGGCTTTTTGTCCTCCTCTAAGGACACAGATTTGGATTTACCCCTTTGATTGCACTTCTTATGCATCCAAATTACTTGCTCGGAATTGAAGTCACCCTTATTCATTCTTATGAATTGGCTTCGAGTTATACATTGGATATATTTCACTTTTAGAATCAAATCCCCTGTGAAAAAAAGGGCTTTAGAAGTCGAAGGAATACCATCTCCAGAAGTATTTTCTGAAGATAGGTTTCCCATGGACTTTGAGAACATCCTCTCACTTCACTTTGAAGGAATTCACAAAGGAACATATTTACTTCTGACTTCATTCAAGTAGAAGGCACTCGGATTGGTTACTGTAGCTATGAACCTTAAGCAATTTCAAAAAGGAACTCTTCTTTACAAGGGCTATTGATCATGAAAATGAGTTTCTTGATAAGAAACTCAACTTTGAGTTCTCTATATGGGTAATTCGAGAATTCATTGGTCACTTTGTAAGAGTACAATTATTTTTTACTTCCTTCGAAGGAAGATTGCCGCCAAAGGGAGTTCTTTCGAAATATGCAAACCCAGAATGGTATTTATGACATTGAAATGACTTACTAAAGTTGATTGAGACGGATTCTCAGATGGAACATCATGTGATAAAACTTCAGCTATTTATAATATCTGCTGTATAACTTATCTAAAAGAGAGTTTTGTCTTATCTGGAATGGCGGCAAGAATGGCGACGTTGCTTTCAGA
Organism: Pachysandra terminalis; assembly: GCA_031762675.1. Lineage (NCBI taxonomy): Eukaryota > Viridiplantae > Streptophyta > Magnoliopsida > Buxales > Buxaceae > Pachysandra > Pachysandra terminalis. The sequence goes on along the minus strand of JAUPMG010274352.1, from coordinate 1,666 downwards.
TCTTTTGCATGTAACACGTGTCATTCAATGTGTGTTCCTCAAAATCTAAAACAACACATCACAGAGCAAGTTTTGAAGATTCGTATGACTCATCCCTTTCTCTGGAAATAACTTAGGCGTGTTGAAATACACGTGGCATTCTAGATATGTTTAATGTATGGGGATATTCTTAAGCACCTGTCTAGACACTTGTTTAAATCACATCTGTCCTAATTTGATAGGTTAAATTCCCTATAAATAACATAACATATTCTCCATTAAAGAGATAGAATTTTATCTGGAAATTCTGAGACTTTAAAAGGTAGAAGACAATAGTGAGTTAAGATTATAAGAGAGAAAGGGGATAGTCAGTCATTTGAATTCCTTGAGGTTTTCTTGCTCTGAGATATGCATTCAAATTGAATTTTTAGTTATTTCAATATTCTCTTTTCCCCTTGTCTCTTCTCTTTGTCTTATTCACAGGTAACGTTTGAGAAGGAACGCTCTTGGTAGAAAGGCTGCGCGACGGTTTAGGCTATCTTGAGACAGACTATCCCTACCTATTTCTCTTGAAGGGTTGTTGTATTGGTTCTTATGTATTAGCTGTTATTTCATTCTAATATATTTTGGTATTTTACAAACCCGTCATCACCATTTGGTGTCTTCACTGGGGAAGTCGGTAGTCATTCCTTTCAAACTTTGTTGCTTGCTGTCTTATCTTTTATTCGTGGATCCATCTAGTTCCAACACTATCCCTTTTGTGGAAGACATTCCAGAACAGAATCCTCCTCTGGAACCTGTTCTTTCTCAAGACCCTGAAGAGGTGGCTAGATCTCTTAGGGCAACCATTCAAGTTTTACAGACCCAGTTGGATGCCATATCTAATAAATCTGGTTCTTGTTCTCCACCAAATCCTATTGCCAAGACTTCTCCTACAATAAATCCTCCTCCATTTGCTTCCAAACCTCCACCTGCCTTTAAACCTGATTTTGTTACCATTGCGAACGTCCAAGCTCTCCTACAGAAATCTCAGTCTAACGATACGGACTGGATTGGTAGTGATTTTTGTCCCTCGTACACAGAGGCACTTCTTAGCTTGCCATATCCCAAGGATTATGAAGCCCCGGTCTTTCCCCAATTTTCAAGGCAAAACGTGAATGTCAGGGTGCATGTCAGTTGCTTTAAGTAAAGCATTGGGGGCTTATGCTGGCAATAAGGAGCTCCGTCTGTGAGAATTTTTAAAATCACTCTCTGAACGAGCTTACACTTGGTATAGTAGATTGGAACCTGGTTTAGTACACACTTGGGAGGATATGGTGTCTCTGTTCCACCACAAGTTTTTCATCACTGAAGAGAAGCTCACCACCATAGATCTTAGTCGGGAGAGATAGAAGCCAGAGGAAGATCTGGTTCAATATGTCAAGCGCTTCAGAGACCTCGTGATTACTTGCATGGGGATAGCTTCTAAAGAGAAGTTTGTCAGAATCTACATCAACGGTATGCTCCTTCCATACCGCATTCATATAGAGAACCATGAGATCAAGAGTTTTACCAATCTGCATGAGTACACCTGATAAGTCATGAAATACCACATATTTGCACGACTTATCTGGTATTTTCTCATATTAAACTTTTCATTTTACATAGAATTTACCAATTCTTTATTACCATTGCTTTATATTTTAAT
>JAUPMG010274342.1:0-19016 GCA_031762675.1 Pachysandra terminalis | reverse complement strand
GAATTTAGGCATATTGAGATGCCCTTGATTACAATATCATAGAAATGAGATTGGTTTAGGCACTTGGTTGCCTCTCATGTGAATGGATGATAAATGAATAATGTGGACGGGTAATTGGTGTCAGTGTGCTCAACTTACCTCAATGATAACTGTAGGTTTATATTGTATTTTATTTCTTGTTATTAGTGTTTAGAAAGACTTGTAGCTAGGATTTGATTTGTTATATTTCATATATACTCTTAGTAAACTAGGTTATATATATTTCATATTAGGTAGTAAGTTAGATATATACTCTATATTACTTACTAAGTTAGATTCTATAATTCATTGTTCATAGTAAGTTAGTTATGGGACTGTGCCCATTTGATTGATTGCGTGAATATATGCCTATGAATTAATGAATGTTGCATTAATCAAGGATGTGAAATGAATGTGCATATGGACTTTCAGGCTGTGATAGCCTGGTCTTATAACCCTCATGACACAAAGGGTTTAGAGTGACATGTGAGATATTGACTTGAAACCTATTCAGTCCTACGAGAGGATACTACGGTCGGACCAAGCTGAGTGAGCGAACCTACATACGGAACCTCTTCAGTCTTCAGGTGAGACAATTGCCCAAGGATCCGCACGTTGGTGTAAGCTTGGAAGATGGTGTGCTATCCCAAGGATCCGCACGTTGGTGTAAGCTTGGGAGACAGCTAGGACATATATATGTCCTCTGTTGGGTTATGAAGATGTATGAATCCATGAGGGATACCGCAGGTGGCTGCAAGTCTTGGCTGAATGGCTCGTGATAAAAAATAAGTGGGGGGATTGTGCCTCCTAGGTTGAAAACCCTTAAAACTATGCGGTTCCCATATAATGGTCCTCTTCCTTAGTCCGTTCATACAGGGGATGATTTCAGGTTGCTGGAACACCCTGGGGCGAATTCAGGTTACTAGAACACCCCGGATAGAGATCGAGATCAAGTGGGATCATACAATATTTCACAACTTAGACAGTTTAACATTTCTCTTGTATTGCACGTCTGTGTTGATATTATTGCGAGTGCCACTTGTATGATGCACTTGGCCTAATTCTCATATTATAAAATCAATGCATGTAGTGTAGGATCATAGACCACTAAGTAATACTCTGTGAGGATGGTAGAGAATTATTATTGTATGACACAACTGTACACTTCACACACATATTATATTTATTACACAACTGTACACGTCTGCACTTTTTCTCAAATATTGGAACATGAGTGAATGCCCTTCATCGAAGGTTTACTCATTCGGGTTTCCACCTTATGAATGTTGTTTAATATTTCAGGTTCAGGAGCTTAGACACGGCACGAGAAGACTCGGTTTGGGTAGCGTACTCTGATAGACATATGGTATAGTTAGAAGTAGATTTTACTTCATTTGGATTTGCTAGTTTAACATTCATTAGTAGTTACTTATATCTTACTAGAACTATTAAATCTTACGCTTATGTTTGTTGATCCATCTCCATAGCGATATGGGGTGAAGGTTGCAACTTAATCCGAAAATTCTGAATTTTTGGGTTGGTTCGTGACATCCAACATACCTAACTTTATATTATACAGGTGTCCCATATGTCAAACTAGTAAAAAGAAATCAAAAGTGCTTTTGGTAGGTTGGTCGGTCGATCGACACATAGTAAAGTGTGACAAATTGCCTAAAAACTTAAGTATGGGTTGGGCAAGGTCAAATAAGGTTAAAATTGAAAAACAACCAAAAATGTCAACTTTTATCTGTTGGGTCGTCGGTCAACCGAGGGGTCTCAGTCGCCTAACCCGAGAGCAAGGTTTTCAAGGTTTGTGGGTTTTCAACTTTGACGTATGTTGGGTATTTTGGCCATAACTTTTGATATACTTATCGGAATCACCTCAAATTTGAACTAAAGTGTTCCTAACGAATAGGGGAATCATAAAAAAAATATAAAATAATTTTGTTTAACAATGTTTTGATCAAATATTCAATCGACACTTCAAATCTTGATAAAATCTCCAATTTTTATTCTTCTTTTTGGTCTCTTATCGTATAATGATGGTTTCTCTATCTTTATTTAATCTTTATTGTTGGGTTTTATATATAAGAACATGAGAGGGTTTACAAATCAATCACAAGAATTCCTTTATGTTATAACACATGCTTAGGCTTAAATACACAAGAAGTTGAAAAGGTAACTCAAATGAACTGTAGAATTTTGGTGTTAGTTCATCTTCTTTCTTGATCTTCTAGGCTTCTAGGGTTTAGAGGTGTTAGATCTCTTCTCCCAAAGTCTCCTCACTTTTTCTATCTTTTCTTAGGTTTAGATGGATCTAAAAGGCTTCTTTTTATAGTATTAGGTGTTAAAAACAACCTATAGTCCCAGTACAACTAGTATGCTTCTATTTTGGTCTATTAGGGACTCCTAATTCAACTTTAACTCAAGTTTTCTAGAAATTATTAACTTAAAGCGAATTTTCTATACTTTTAAAGTCTAATTTATTGGTTTGGATGTTAAGGAACAACTTGAGCCCATTAAGCTACTTAATTGATTTAATTAAATCACATACTTGATCACTTGAGCCCAATTAAATTAAATAAGCCCAATTCCTTTAAATTAAACCCAAGACTAATTAATTAAGCCCAATGTAAATAAATTAAGCCTTAAACAATAGACTATGCTTTAATGTGTGATCATACAAGGTCCTTATACAATAACTTAAATAAAAATACATATATAGTAAGTATAAAAGTGTTTAAGGATATAGTTCTTATTATAGTCCTTTTAAATTACTATTATACCCTTATTAATAAAATAATTTTCTATTTATGATTTTAGGGTTGTTAGAACACAATAACCGGTTTGACAACCGGGCTAATAGTTTCCTCACAATCACTACCATACTATTGTGAATATCCCTTTGCCACTAATCTAGCTTTGTAATGCTCAACAACCCCATCCGCTCGTGTCTTGATCTTAATGAACCATTTTGAGCCAATAAGATGCATATCTGAGGTAGTAGGTACCAAGGATCACGTACCATTTTTGAGAAGAGCATTGAACTTTTCATTCATAGGCTAACGCCACTATGGATCTCGACTATCCTGAGTGTAGCACGTTGGTTCAGGGAGTGTGGTGACAATAAGGAAGGTAGTAGGCATAGGATAAGGTGTAGCATGAAATAGTCGTGGCCATCTGGCCCCATCTTTGGTTCTTGTGATCATTTGATATGTTGGTTGCAGTGTGCTAGAGACAACCAATTGGAATCAATCTTCAATATCTCATGACTCGGCATGCAGGAGAGCATAGTCTCTCTGACCACTCCCCCTCTGGCAAGCCTATCAACAATATCATTGGCGCCCTAAACACATGGGTGAAAAATACATGCGAAACGAGCCTCGCCAAATAGTTGAACCGCCACGGGGGCATCACAGAATCTCTGAGCCATGAAATAACCGTACGAAATCCATGAAATAGCCGTAAGGGAGTCCCATTCAAACTCCAAAAAAAAGAAGCTTCTAGACCTGGCTTCTTTAAGACCAACCACAAGGGCCTGAATCTCAGATGGTAAAACATCACCCTCACCAATAGGTCTAGAGAAGGCATGAACCATAGAGCTATAATGATCTCTAACAATGCCACCAACTCCAAACCACCCCAGGTTCCTAAGCGAAGAGCCATCAACGTTTTTGTGTACATTAGTGTCCACAAAATATTGGAATACATTAGGATGGCACTTGATTTGGATTGCTCAATACACATCAATGTGCTGAAGAGAAACAAGAGGTATAAAGGGAGGGAATGATCCATAAGAATATCAATGTGATTTATCATCATCACCAATTGGAATCAATCTTCTTGCTGATCTTAATCAACCCATCAAATTTGATCAGGCCTTAGAGAACACGTCCAAGCATCATATGATAACACGAACTCAAGATGTAACTCGTCGGACAAAGTTGTTTTCTGCAACGAGATACCCACATCCTAATGCCTTTTTAGCTACAAATCAGCCTACAATCAAGGAACCTACATGTTTCAGTCAAGCCTCAAAGGATTCTCATTGGCGCAAGGCTATGGATGAAGAGTGCAACGCATGCACTAGCTATTACTTAATCGGCATGGACTCTTATTCCTTATTCACGTGACATAAACATTGTGGGATGCAAATGGGTCTTCAAACTAAAGCAAAAGCCCGATGGAAGCATTGATAGTTTAAGGCTCGTTTGGTTGCTAAAGGATTCAATCAGCAACCTGACTTAGGCTACGGTGAAACATTTAGCCCGGTAGTCAAGCCAAACACTATTCAAATTGTTCTCTCCATTGCTATCTCACAGATGTGGAATATTCGACAACTAGATGTCTCCAATGCCTTTCTTTATGGCACTTTACAAGAGGAAATATTCATGAGTCAACCACCTGGTTTTATGGACCCGTTATAATCTACTCTCGCGTGTAAACTACACAAGGCTTAATGTGAGCTTAAGTTCTACCCCACGAGCCAGGTTTCACCACCTTAGTTCGTTTCTCCTTGAGCTTGGTTTTATCGGGTCCAAATATGATTCCTCTGTTTTTATTAAGCATAACTCAATGGTGACGATCTATGTTCTAATGTATGTGGACGACATCATAGTTACTCTCATCTCTCTGTTATAACTCAACTCATCCATCCACTTGGTAATGAGTTCTCTCTCAAATATTTGGGTCCTCATTCCTATTTTTTAGGAATTTCTGTGATCCACACTTCTAATGGATTATTTCTTGCACAATCCAAATATACTTTGGATCTCTTGACACATACCAAAATGGAGGGTGCAAAACCTTGTCTCACACCATTGCTAGTGGCAAGCAGTTATTTCGATACGAAGGACAACCATTTTTTGATCCCATTGAGTATCGCAGTACGATCAGAGCTCTTCAATACTTGTCTTTTACACGACCAGACAATCCCTTTTCAATTAATAAGGTTTTCCAATTCATGCAACATCCTATTGATATTCATTGGACGACTGTTAAAGCGTATTTTGTGATATTAATTTATAGCATACAACCTCTTTTAGTCTAAAGATTCAATGCATGCCAGCAATAACACTTCAAGGTTACTCTCGATCCAGCTCAGAATCAAATATCGTGGAGTGGCGAATGCTACAACTGAGACTTGGGGTTTATCTACACCACCCACTATTCCCATGGTACGATAATATAGGAGCTACTTCTCTTGTTGTTAATCCTATCTTTTATGTCCGAACTAAGCATGTTGAAATAGATTATCACTTTATTCAGGATAAAATAGCCCGCAAGGATCTTTAAGTTTGCTTTTTTTCTTCCATTGATCATCAACTAGCAGATTCTGTCACGCCCCGGATCCCGATGCCCGAATCCCTAGGTAGGGTGGCACGGATCACGAGGTTAGACCTTCGGGATCCACGCATGGACCGCAGATCAACAACTACAATCAACCACAACAGAGCATTTCTAATGCTAATACAATAATCAGAGTGCGGAAGCTACTATCAAAATCAACTTACATCACACGGCTTCAGAAGAGACCCAAAAGGTACTTAAAACAATAATGTTCTAAATCCAACAAAGACATATCCGAATCCTAATTCATGATTTCTAAAAAAAAATTAAAACAATACAGAAGTATTATGAAGGTCATCCGAGCCCACGTCCATCTTTCATGCCACCTTACCTTGCAACATGAAACGTTGCGTGAGCATGGAATGCCCAGTAAACCCAATTCTGTCACCTATCCTCGTACCATACCGTTAGTCCAACATTCTTTCGATGTAACAATAGGATTTCCGGTGAAAACACCCTTCGAAAGCTGTTCGTGCGTCCATACACATGAACAATCCACCGGGTATTATCACAGGTATCCTTTCCACAGGTGACAACAATATAACCACCATGATCAGTATATGTCTATCAACTTTGGATCCCTATGACAATTCCCATCAGAAACTATCCACACGCCCATACACGCGGATAATTTGCTGGAGACCATCATAAGTATCCCATCAGTTATCACACCACAACAATTATACAGTCGGCAATCCAATCCATTCGCAAGTCACAATCATATATGTCTTAGGGTGGGATGATGGTTACACAACACATAGGAAAGCTTAGTTTGACTCCCCGTGGATAGGCTAGTTGCCTTCAGGTCAAAACTAACTTCCAGAACTCAATTTCGAACCATGGCCGCAGCCCTTCACCATCCACCCAATGATTTCCACAAAATCTCTCAGCACTGTACACATTTCCAATTCGTCGGCAGGGAAGTCGGTGTACTGACGCCTGCCGAATAGTCAATTTTGTCTTGGTTTAAGTCTCTGTTGGTAGGGTTCTCGGTGTACCGATTGACCTTACCGAGACTCTGTGATTTATGGGCTATTCGGTAGGGTAATCGATATGCCGATGCCTGCCGAGTAGCTCTATTTGCCTGAAAAATGCTCTCTGTCGGCAAGGTAGTCGGTGTATCGACGCCTGCCGACAGCATCGTATTTGGGTTTCTTCCAGGAATTTTTCTGAGTTTCTAATCTCTGGTATGTGAGTTCAAATCAAGTCTAAAACATGGAATAACAAGCATCAAACATCTTAAACACTTCCAAGCATCAAAATTAACTGATATAAACATTACTATCATAGAAATCATTTGAATCATCAAAACAGAGCACAACAAGGATCCATCCAATAAGCATAAGAGAACTACACCAACTAAGCAACTTACAAATCATGCATTCAAAAGATGACTATGATATGGTATAAGAAATCAAGAACTATCCAGAATGGTATTTACCCCGTGCTAGTTTTGGGATCTGATACCAACAGTCTATTCTCTATTTACACTATAGCCCCCACCAGCTCTTCTACTAACACATAAACCCCCAAACTTTTTATTCTCCTATTAATTAACACCCGATGCTCTAACTAGTTAAGGATCAACTCCATAATTTACAATAAATTACTAAACTAACCTTTAACTCCTTAATAGTTTCACATCCCTAATTGAATTTAAGCTTCCCACCAAAAATTATGTCAAAATTACCAACTTACCCTTATTGATCAATTACATTAATTAAATCATTTTAATTAATATTTAACTTATAATTATTTCCATTAATTACTGGAGAATTACTGATTAATCTCCCGTAAAACTCTCTTTAATTATTTTCATTATTTAACTTTATTAAATAATCGTATCATTAATTATTACAATAAATTTTCAAGATCGGGGTCTCTAAGATTCCTTCACAAAGTCCCTTTCCGGGTCACGTTTTCTTCTTCTTTGGTCCAACGATGGCACGCTACACTTGCGGGAGATATTACGGATACGTGAACTGCAACGGATAGAGTCAATTGTGGACTCTATCCTTAAATTGTTATTCATGATTCCAGATTCTCTCCAAGGAGAGAACTACTTGTTGAATTTTGAGCTTTACATCTCATCTCATTGTAACGGTTGTATCTGTTAGTCTTCTCTTTTATATGTACAACCTCTCACAAGAGGAATAAACAGTTATGTAAATTGTCTTTCAAGGTGGAAGCCAATTTAGTGTTATAATGTCTTTTAAGGTTTTAGATTGATCAATAGTTGATTTTGTTGTAGTTACTTGGCGTCACGTGATTAATACCGCAAGAAATATAGCACCAAAATATTGTAGATGATGTCAACTTATATTTCAGATGGTGTGGTGACCTCTTTGATGGTAATATTCAATGGCAATATTTTAATAAAATCATGGTTGTCTAATGAAAGGCTCCAGATAGAGACCCCTTGTGAGGGAGATGACTAGCCCAAAGAATCTTATCTAGGACTGCCAATTCTCCACATGTACTACTAACTATGACTATCAATGGGTCGGATCTAGATCCGATACCAACCCGAATTCGTATAAATTTATCGGATTGAATCGGATCTTTATCTGATTAGAGTTCCGTCGGGTCGGATTTGGATTTAAATAACTAGATCCGTTTATAATCTGATCCATATTTGGATCTTGGTGTATCCGACCTGATTAAGATCCGAATCCAATTAGATTAACATATATTCCCCTTTTGTCTTCTTTCTTTAGTTGTTTGGGAATATATTTTTAATTTAAGTTAAATTACATTCTTTACTTATTTTGAAAATCTATTTGCACTGTATTTTAGATAATTTGTTAATTATTTCATTCTTAAACGTTTTTATTATTGAATTTGGATATATAATAAGATTTGGATCTTAGTTGGATTCGACTAGGGATCCTATAAATATAATCGGACTTGGATTTGGTTACTTAAATGAAAGATCCGTCGGATCTTTAATCGGATTCAGATCTCTTTAAACTTAATCGGATTCGGATCATGGCGGATCTGGTTCGAATCCGACCCGATTACATCCCTACTACCAACCAACCCCAAATTACATACCAAGTTGTGTTCCCAAAGGCATTTATCACAAGGCATAAAGGGGCTGATCACCTAAAACTAAACTTCTTTATTTGTATAGATAAGAAACATGAAAAAGAAAAGGAAAAAGAAGAAAATAAATTAGACAAGCATGGTACGTGATAAAATTATAAACGTACAATTGGGACTTATATAACATAAATTATTGTCCACGTAACTGATCCAGAGGATCCATCATCAAATTGATGGTTTGGATTGGCCAGATCATTCTCCCATGTGACAAGACTGGTATTATCTCACCAGGAGTCAACTAAAGCTGGTGAAGCATATTAAAATACTTTTGCTTCTTATATGTTGCGAAATCGATTTTCGTTCATCTGAAATGAAGCTCTGAAACATTTGTTCCTCAGTCCCAATTTAATTCATGTTCCAATTCTAGCAGAGTTTGCAAATCATCCCAATCAGTAATTTCACCACTAGGAGGGGAAACATGGTTCCCAGAAGAAGAACTATCAGATGAGCTAGCTTTTTCCACCATTGGAGAGGGATTCCGGTGAGATGGTCCTGCCACATCCACATGTACTTGCTGCATTGTTATCTCATTAGTTGTCACAATTCCTGATGGCCGTCGATCAAATGCTCTTAAGCATCCAGAAGATCTCAGGTAGACTCGGCACAGACTGAATTCTCGCCGTAAGTCCTACAAAATAAAAGGGGAGGAAAAATGTTAATTAAATAGGAAGAAGATCATCTAAGATTTACTGGTTGAGATATTTTCGATGGTACGGGATGGAACTGGTAACCGGCTATTCTGGTTAAGGTAAAATCTAGTTCAGGGTTGATACGTCTCTTAGGGTTTTAGATTTCATTGTGCTACCATGGCGTCATGCGAATGATATTGTTGGTAATATAGCACCAAAATATCGTATACCATTTCAACTCTTATAAATATCAGTCATTTCATTCAAGAAATTGCATCACTAGTACCATTTTACTGGATGAAGCAAATCGTACGTCTTCGATTTTTGGTGCTATTCTTCCTGCGGTACCAATCAGATAGCACCACATAAGCAACAATAAAACATGTAACAGATCATTTTAAAACCCTAAGAGACATATCAACCTCAAACTGGCTTCCACTTTAATCGGAATAACCAATTGCCAATACCCGATTACCAGTACCGGCTTTATACACATGGGGTACGTCACACGGTTAATACCACCAGAAAAATCACAGCGAAATTTCATAGACGATTTTCATTCTAGTTTATTTGAATTTCGTTCATCTTTCGTTTTTCTCTCTGGAATATTTATTTATTTATTTTTTTGTGACGTGGAACCTCCGACCCCACTTAGTGGGGACAGGGTCAACCCCAGATACATGACCCCACCCACAAGGACCATATATCAGGTAATCCTAAAGACGCGAACCTAGGACCTCCAGTTCCACAGCTGGAGAGCCTGCCATAATATTATATATACATATGGTTGTGTATATATATATAGAGAGAGATGGAGGGGGAAAAAATAAAGAGAGAGGGGAGATCACATGGTGCAATAAGTCCTAATCATGGTGAAACGTGAAATACTTGATCCCTAAAGCATATACTAAAGATTGGGTACAAGTGCAAGTTTAAAACATAAACATGTACTAAATTACTCTTAAGAAAATATGCCAAGATCATGGAGAATATGTATTTCACAGCAAGCAAACTATTTAAGAGGGGACTCTTAAAACTTAAAAGCCATTGTAGTATATATTTGTTTAGTTCACACCTTTGGAGTTGCAGTACTGCTTGATGAGGTTGCTTCTTGACTAGCTCTGTACTCATTCATCTTCCATTCGGTTTTTCTTCCATTAGGAACTCTTCCTGTATAGAAAACCATGGTCCTCATCATGCTGATAACTCGGTTACTTGACGAGTAAACATAACTAGGAGAACCAGTTGCTTTCCAGTATCCAGAAGTTGTAGTTCGAGTTGGTCTTCTTCCATGTGCTTCTCTTTCTTGTTTGGGTGTGAAGAAAAACCATTGCTCAGGGTCTCCACGACAAAGCTCTCCCGATACCTCTGCAGATTCCAAAATGGAAGAAAGTAAAAGGAGGAAAGTTAGTTTTTATCCTCTTTTTACTTAGTTTCTCTGACATGCATGAATCTGGCAGTAGGAGATTCAATAAAGGAGATAATTAGTACAAAAGCTGAACAAAATATATAAAAATCCCAAGTACAGATTCTATACATATTTAGCTAAAACAAGATCCATTTCTGTTTCTTACTTTCTATAGGTATTCTTAAGAGTCAACTTGGTTTGTGAATGTATAGTTTTTTTTAACTAATTTCTAATAAACAAATTACGGTCTATGCCTAACTCTCCTCCCATGCACGTTTAGAGTGCCTCTACGGCAATTCCTGCATAGAGGGTATTTCGTTAAAAAAAGAAAAGAAACCAACAACTAGGTTTGTGAATGATATATGTAATACCAACGAAGGTTGCCCTCAGTGGAGGGGGTTCTAGCCGCTTAAGCAAGTGGTCTCAAGTTCAAGCCCTTGTGGATGCAACAAACTTTTTTGGGAGAGGTCCTCGCCTTGGCACCCGACCGTACCTCGGAGGATTAGTCCTGGGCAAAAGCTTGGGGATACCTTGGGAAACCAAAAAAAAAAAAAATGATATATGTAACAAAACACAAAGGTAAAGCTTTTTCTACTTTGTATGGGTATTCTTAGAAGCAACTAGGTTTGTGAATATAATCTCGTAAGAAGAAGAGAAGTTGATGAAAAAGCAATGACTACTGTAAGGTGAAGCTCAAATCTCTATAGCCAAAGGTATACCAGTGGTAATATATTGAAAAGAATTTAAGTGAATAATTAATTGGGCAAATTATAGTTACCTCTCTTGAGGTATGCATAAATTGCAATGACCTCCCTTCACCTATCTAAAATAACAGTTACCTTCCTTGAGGTTTGAAGGGAGGTCACACACTCTGTTCCTTTATGTTAAATCTCCATCCAAAACTGGATGGAAATTACTGAAGCTGTCACGTGAAAGACAAAAGTGCCCTTCTTTAAATTATAAAATTTAAAAATACAATTATATTGTAAAAACAATATAGCTTAACTACAATTATAGAACCCAATGAACAGACACAGAGATCACAGTTCAGAAGAACCTTGAACAGTCACCTGTTCAAGTGCCTGTTCTACAAGTCTAACATGAAAAGCCAACAACATGCCTTCAAATTAACAGTAACTAAATGGAGAGATGCACATGAAAATCCTATTTTCTTCATTGGCGCTATTCGGGTGTTCCGAAGAGGGCATAGTTTTGCCAAGCAGAAGAAGAAGGGCAATGGATCAGTATGTAGTGTGGGAATTCCTAGGTGTAGTGAGTGCAGTGTAAGGGAACGGTTTATATAGCAGGAACAGGTTAGTAGGATAAGGATCTTGCTTATTCTTTACCTGTTTTGTTTCTACATAGTCTGTTTATAACTGGGAAGGTTTAGTTATATAGGTTTGATGATATCTGATCTGTTTGTTGGCCTTAGTTGTAATTTCTCAAAGATAATAAAAACTGGGAAGTGATTGTCAAATGTTATGTGCCAAACCATTTTTCCAAAAGTCCAAGGACTTATGAAAACTCATTTGATTAAGCACTTAACACTTAGGATCGTAACACTACCACGCTTCCGTAGCTGACGTCCACGGCGGCCCACTCTATCGACACCGATCCGCCCGTAACCCCTTAACGGTGACTCCACTCATCCACCTATTAGTATACAATGACTTGGCACCATGCCCATACATAATACCAAGGCATTTTAATCCAATCTATATTATTTCTTTTGAGACTTGAACCCGTAACGTGGTGATAGCTTTGATACCATTTGTTATGTGCCAAACAGTTGTTCCAAAAGCCCCAGAACTTATGACAACTCATTTGGTTAAGCACTTAACACTTAGGACCGTAACATCAAGTTTGAGAAAGAATCATATAGAATACTTGCACTTACTGGTTTTCCGTTTTTCTGGTTTGCTAGATTGATGGCCTCTCACCCGACGTTAGATTGCCCCGTCTGCCTGTTTAATCTCTTAACGGATGTCTTCTATGAAGGGGTAAGCTGTTGTTTTTGATAGGTGAAGGAAGGTTACTGTAATTTGATAGGTGAAACAATCAAATGTTTGATTTTGAGCCATTTCTCCCATTACCCTTTTGAGCAATAAAGGAGAATGATACAAAATATAGAAAATTCCCATGCACACAGATCACTTTTTTTTTGGGTAAAGCATGCACACAGATCACATATTTAGCAAAGCAAAAGCCTTTTTCTATTTCTACTTTGCATGGGTATTCTTAGATTCAACTAGGTTTGTGAATAATGTCCTAAGAAGAAGAGAAGGTGTGAAAGGCATGCAAAGCTCAAACCTTCATAGCCAAAGATATCACCAGTAATATAACATTGAAAAGATTTTAAGTGCTTAAGGTAATCTCCTAATTAAGAAGAAATAGAGAAGATAAAACATACACCACAACACACACCCGAACGGGACATTTGTGGGAGAATAAACACACAACCGGGATTCGAACACTCTACCTCTCGCTCTGATATCATGTTAAACATCATTTACTCTAAAAGCTCAAGCTGTTAAGAGAACGGCACAACAATATATATCAAATGTTTAAACATGAGCAAAACAAGTGAAAATAAGAAATAAAATAAATAAAAAAAGGGGGAGACTCTAACGTGGGAGGTGCCATGGATCATGCTTATACATGTCAACTACTGGGATAACTCGATCAAGGTCATGTCTCTTCCCTTCTAGTTTGTTGTGTAAGTAAAATAAAACCAGCTCTTCTTCTGTTGGAAAGAAACGAAACCCGGGTGGGAGATCCTCCATTGCTTCTTACTTGTATATTTCTTTTCTCTCTTGACTATCTGCAACTCTATTATTATTCTTGCTCACCAAGTCTTTCTATATATCTTCGGTTTTGGATTTATATAATATTTAAAGAGGCTGTGAAATGAAGGCGAAAGTTATGGAAAATTAAGGAGCAAAGATGGGAGTAAAAGAAGAAAGATTCGGATTACTTGGAAACTTCCACGCAGGTGGGAGGAAAGAGGAGCCTAACTTTCTCCAGTAGTATAGCTAGCCAATGTCTGAATAAGCCAACTCACGCGTCTCGAGATCTGACCTGAGCTCAATCTCCTGTAGTGTCCTAAGTCACTCGCCCTAAGGAAGCCGCACCGATGACCTGTGACCTGCCGACCAAATGAGATCCAAGCTCGTCATCGTGATGGTTTGATCTCATGCGCTCAACGTCCTTACTATTAACATATACAAGGGAAAAAGAAAGAGGAACAAGATGAGGTAGAAACTCAGAAGAAAAATGTTTTTGTTTGATCTGCGAATTCAATGCTCATGCAAGGTCTATGTTTACATTCATGTCGGTCTCTTGTCAATCGTTCGTGGTTTCATATTAATTAATTCCAAAGCTTATCTTCCAACTCATGCAAATGTTAATAAAAAATTGATGGTCTTGACTCTTGACAATGGTTGCTGCCAAATGCCAATTTCCTCTTTGGTGAAGAGAAACTCCAAACGGTCTTATAGAGAATTCTCGTCAAGTTGAAAGTCCATGCAATTTATGGAGGTGAGCAACCCACGTTTCATTACCTAAGAAAGACTATTAAAGAGACAAAGAAAAAGCAAAGAAGTATCAATAGTCATGATAAATCTTTCCTTTAATAAATTGTAGGACTTTAGCGGACAAAGATGCACCAACCAGTGAAGATATCTAAAAAAGGGAGATGAACCTAAAAGGGATAATATAAGAATTTTACTTTAAATTTTAATGTCATTAAAAAACTAAAAATAAAGAGAAAGGGTATTTTGGAAACTCATTTTAAAAACAGTTGAGAAAGTAAAATCAATTTTATTCACTTTCAAAAAGCATTATTGACTTTAAGATATTTATAAAAGGTTTAATTAAAAATGAGTTTTCCCATAAAACAAACACGTCTTGCTTTGAATGATGTTGGGTACATAACAATTACCCGTTCGGGCATATAATTATTTTTCCAAATTTCACACTCTAATTGGTTTCAAATAAGAAAAAGGGAATTAAAAGATGAGCTGATACATCTACTCAATAGCCACGTGGATTCGAATTTAGAATTTACCACGTGGCACAGTTTATGTTAGTGTTTGGAAAACACCAAGCAGCATCCTATAGGGCAACCTACAAAAGTATCTGCGATGACGTTAGACAGTAGTATAGCTAGGCGATGCCAGGATAAGTCATCTCACGCGTCTCGAGACCTGACCTGAGCTGAACATCCTGTAGTGGCCTAAGTCACTCGTCCTAAGGAAGGACCGATGACCTGTGGCCTGCCGACCATATGAGATCCAAGCTCGTCAGCATGATGGTTTGACCTCATGACCACAACGTCCTTATTACTAACATATATACAAGGGAAAAAGCAAGAAGAAGAAGTAGAGACTCAGAAATATCATGAAGAAAAATGATTTTGTTTGATCTGAGAATTCAATACCGATGCGAAGGTCTATGTTTACATTCATGTTGGTCTCTTGTCAATGGTTCTTGTTTTCATATTAATTAATTTCAAAGCTTACCTTTCAACTCAGTTGAAAAGAAACTCCAAACGGTCTTAAAGAGAGTTCTCGTCAAGTTGAAAGTCAATGCAATTTATGGATGTGCGAGAAATGTCCATTGTAGCGTGGAGGTTAGTAACCCACGTTTCATGACCTAAGAAAGACTATTAAAGGGAAAGAGGAAAAGAAAAAAAAAAGAAAAAAGAAGAAAAAGAAAAAAAAGTAAAAAAAAGCAAAGAAGTATCAAAAGTCAGGACAAGTCCTTCCTATTCCAAATTGCAGTACCTCGGTAACAAATTGTAGCATTTCGGTTTGCTGCTGTTTGTTGGTGCTCGGTCGATCGAGGGTAGGGCTGGTAATTATTAACATATTTTTAATCCGATTAAAAATTTACTTTAATCTCTTTGACTGATTATTGTTTAGGTGTTATAAAATTATAATTAACACCCCAAAACGATGACTATCTCAACGCACTGTTACACAAACGATTTTCTCTTTATCGTCAATGTAACCATGCATTGTGCATGTTGTTTTCTGCAAAACAACTAGGATTGCATCTTAAATGAGATTTTTCGACATACATCAATCCAACAAAGACGAATCGCAGCGGCTCTGATACCAATGAAGGTTGTAAACGACCCACATCACGTACCTCGATGCACCCTATTAAGGATATTGACGTACAATATCCTTAACACACCCAAATCTAGATCTGTAACGAAAAATTTCTATTGAATCGAAAAACGTCCCAAATAGCAAAACCAAATCTCCAGAAAAAAAAAAAAAAAAAAAAAAAAAAAAAAAAGAGAAAATAAGAGAAGAGAGATTCTCTATGGCTGGAATCTCACAACATAAATTGCTTGACAAGATCAAGATGACCGTTGACATTTACTAAATAACTGTCCATATAAAAGTACTTTGACAAGATTATCAGATTGACCATTGAGATCCAAGTTCGTCATCGTGATGGTTTGATCTCATGGGCTCAACGTCCTTATTATTAACATACAAGGGGAAGAGCAAGAAGAAGAAGTAGAGAGTCTAAAGACTCGGAAATATCATGAAGAAAAATGTTTTTGTTTGATCTGAGAATTCAATACTCATGCAAAGGTCTATGTTTACATTCATGTTGGTCTTGTCAATGGTTCGTGTTTTCATATTAATTGATTTCAATGCAATTTATGGATGTGAGAGAGATGTCCATTGAAGGTCAAGTAACCAACTTTTCTGGTTTCATTATCTAAGAAATACTATAAAGGAAAAAGGAAGGAAAAAAAAAAAAGAAGCAAAGAAGTATGAATAGTCAAAATAAATTCTTCTTAAAAATTCTCCAACCCAAGTAAAATAAAAAAAATAAAAAAGCAACAAATTGAAAAATTATATAAATTCTTTCTCAAAAATAAAACATAATGGATGATTTTTAGGAATTTTTTGGATCCACACTTCTAATGGATTATTCCTTTCACAATTCAAATATACTTTGGATCATTTGACACGTACCAAAATGGAGGATGAAAAACTGGATCTCACACCCATGGCTAGTGGCAAGCAAGTTATCTCGATATGAAGGACAACTACTTTATATTCTCACTGATTATCGCATTATAATAGGAGTTGTTCAATTCTTGTCTTTTACACGGCCCGATCGACATTGCCTTTTCAGTTAATAAGGTTTTCTAATTCACACAATGTCCTATTGATATTCATTAGACGGTCATCAAGCATATTTTACAATATTAATTTAAAGCATACAATCTCTTTTGGTCTAAAGATTCAACGCGCATGCCAACAGTATCACTTGAAGGTTATTCTGATTTAGATGGGATTGGTTGTCTTGATGATAGAAGATCTACAAGTGGCTATTGTATCTTCCTTGGAAGAAATCTTATTTCTTGAAATTCTAAGAAGCAACACACCGTTGCTCGATCCAACACAGAATCAAAATATCGTGAACTGGTGAATGCTACAGCTAAGACTTGGAGGTTTATCTTCACCACCCACTATTCCTATGGTGCGATAATATAGGAGCTACTTCTCTTGCTGCTAATTCTATCTTTCATGCCCGAACTAAGCATGTTGAAATAAATTATCACTTTATCTAGGATAAAATAACTTGGAAAGATCTTCAAGTTCGCTTTTGATTATCACTTTATCTAGGATGAACGTCCCCTATCCGGTCCACGCTTTATTCTTCTTCGGTCCAAGCTTGCGATCCACGATGGTCCGCTACACTTGCAGGAGGTATTATTGATACGTGAACTCCAACGAATAGAGTCAATAATGGACTCTATCCTTAAATTATTCATGATAGGGTTATACAAGATTCTCTCCAAGAAGAGAACCACTTTTTGAATTTTGAACTTTACATCTCATCTCATTGTAACAGTTGTATCTGATAGTCTTCTCTTTTATATGAACCTCTCACAAGAGGAATAAACAGTTACGTAAATTGTCTTTCAAGGTGGAAGCCAATTTAAGGTTATAATATGTCTTTTAGGGTTTTAGATTGATAAGTAATCGGCTTTATTGTGCTTATTTGGCGTCAAGTGATTAGTACCGCAAAAAATATAGCACCAAAATATTGCAGATAATGTTAACTTATATTTCAGATGGTGTGGTGACCTCTTTGATGGTAATATTCAAAATAAGGCAATATTTAATAGAATCACGTTTGTCTAGTGAAACTCTTTAGACAGAGAAGCCGTGTGAGGCTGATAACTAGCAGAGAGTATCTTATCTAGGGATTGCCAATTCTCCACGTGTACTATCAACCAACCCCAAATTACATACCAAGTTGTGTTTCCAAAGGCATTTATCACAAGGCATAAAGGGCTGATCGCCTAAAACAATACTTATTTAATTATTTGTATAGATAATAAACATGAAAAGAAAAAAAAAAAAAAAAAAAAGGAACAAAAAAAATTAGACAAGCACCGGTACGTCATAAAAATATAAACGTACAATTGAGTGATGGTTTGGATTGGTCAAATCATTCTTCTATGTGACAAAACTGGTATTGTATCACCAGGAGTCAACTGAAGCTAGTGAGGCATATTAAAATACTTTTGCTTCTTATATGTTGCAAAATCGATTTTCGTTCATATGAGATGAAGCTCTGACACATTTGTTCCTCAGTCCCAATTTAATTCATGTTCCAATTCTAGTAGAGTTTGCAAATCATCCCAATTAGTAATTTCATCACTAGTAGGGGAAACATGGTTTCCTGAAGATGAACTATCAGATGAGCTAGCCTTTTCCACCATTGGAGACGGATTCCGGTGAGATGGTCCTACCACATCTGCATGTACTTGCTCCATTGGTATCTCATTACTCGTCACAATTCCTGATGGTCGTCGATCAAATGCTCGTAAGCATCCAGAAGATCTCATGTAGACTCGGCACAGACTGAATTCTCGCCGTAAGTACTACAAAACAAAAGGGGAGGAAAAATGTTATAAATAGGTAGAAGATCATCTAAGATTTACTAATTGTGATATTTTCCTCAATACCAATTGCATGATGCCATGCACCTGGGGATGGAACTGGTAACCAACGATTTCAGTTAAGGTAAAATCCAGTTTTGGGTTGATTTGTCGATTTGTCTCTTAGGGGTTTAGATATTATTGTGCTACCATGGCATCATGCGATGATATTGTCGGAAATATAGCACCAAAATATCGCGTACAATTTCAACTTTTATAAATATCTGTAATTTCATTTAAGAAATTGCATCACTAGTACCATTTTACTGGATGACGCAAATCGCCCGTATTCGATTTTTGGTGCTATTCTTCTTGCGGTACCTACTAGATAGCGCTAAACAAGCAACAATAAAACGGGTGACCGATCATTTCTATAACCCTAAAAGACATATCAACTTCGAATTTAGTTTCTCTCTTTCTCTCTCCCTAATATTATATATATATAGGGAGGATGGAGGAGGAAATATATATATATATATATATATATAGAGAGAGAGAGAGAGAGAGAGAGAGAGAGAGAGAGTGA